>RXPK01000558.1:0-45898 GCA_004143645.1 Protaetia brevitarsis | reverse complement strand
AGAACTAGTATTTCGCTTGAGGAAATAATCCGAGTCAATTGGCCAGTTCAGGCCAAAATTCATTCTATTGAAATGCGCGTCTGATCAGCAACCATTAAAGCGCTGAGCTTATAGGAAAGTAGCTCCAAGACGGCGTGAAGTGCCTAGGAAAATTAAACGAGCTAGGCAAAAGGAACAAGATAACTCTTCTGTGGGTTTCAGGAGACACAGACGTGAGTAAGCTTGGATTAGCAAAGGATTTTGAATGTGGATTTTGTGGGAAACACGGGGAAATACCCATCCATCTCCCCTCAAATTGCTTAGCACTGCGCAGTTCATGAGCGCTGCACCTTGGAGCACATGAAATTGATGAGAAATATTTACCCAACCTGGGAGCTTCTCATATCCTGCACTTTCCAAAAGAAATAGGGTGGGAGAGTGGCTATGAACAACAGCAAAAATAGAGGACACAATAGAGTTTTTAGTTCGCAGTGAATGTGCCTACCGTTGATTTTCCTTTTCAGAAACTTTGTTGGTAATTTCTTATTTGTTTCTCTCTGATAATCGAAGTCAATATTTTAGTAGTGTTATTTTTCCTACAGTTACCGCACTGTGTAAGATCCCCTTTTTTGAAGGTGGTCATCAAATGTAGTCTTCCATCTTTCGGGTATTATCTATAGCTTCCAGATTTCGTTCATCACTTTGTGTATTCCTTTTAGTAGTTCCTCTCCTCCATTTCTGATTAATCCACTTAAAATTTTGTCCTGACCGGGGCGGTTTGTTGCTTTTTAAGCGCTTTACACATTTCATAGATTCCTCATAAGTTAACGTTCCTACTTCTTCGTCTCTGTTATCGGCAATTTCTTTCGCACGCCGGTGTGCTTTCTTTTAGTTGATATAAGTTTTCAAACTGATTCATCCTTTTTCTTTTTGAGCATATTGGTGCGCATATTGCTTTTCCTATTCTGGGCTTTAATCAATTAGTATTATATAGTTCTCAACATTATTTTTATTAATTAATTCATTTATTGCATACATTGGTTAATTCAGTGCCCCTTTTTCTTCTATCATCTATTTGCTTATTTTCTTCTTTCTTTTTTTTTTTTCTGTTTTCTTTTTGTTTCTTTGGAACCCTAGTGTTCCTTTTGTTGTCTGGATTGTACTTTCTTTGATATTTTTCCATTTACCATCACGGGAATTAAGTTCACCGATGGCGATCAGGAGAGGGAGTGAAACAAAACGTATGATGTACGTTAAAGCATTAAATTGTATTATTCCTTATCAGTTATCAGAATATTGTGTTGTGGTTGAGGCCACCCTCGCGGATAACATAGCGCAGCACTTTAACATAACTCTACGTCATCACTTGTCACCGTCACAATAACTAATGTATTATGCATTCCGGTATCTCGTTACAGGATCTGTCTTTGTACCTGCCAATCATAACGTTGAATCGTGGTTAGTCACCCCACGTATCTGTAGATACCAAACGACTCTCGCGACTAGTGTAAGAAGATAGCTGGATAGTAAACGTGTTTCCGCTGTAAACGAATCAGCGGATATTTTGTATGTTAATTATTATGTTAAATGTGTTCGGTGATTTGTCGTGCTGTGTTCTCCATAGATATTATCTTGATCTTAATTTTTACGTCCACATAGCGCTTACAAGTAACGGAACTTTTCCTTCGTAATGTATTGAAATCACTTCTGAAAAAAAAATGGTTGTTTGTCTGTGCATACCTAATCACTGAACTAATCAAAACCTTGTTGTTCAATTAGTAGGTATAAGCATTGTTGATCCTATAAATAAAGTCATACCGGATTATTACACCTACATCTTAAAAAAATTGATTAGGTATACATCTATTTATGGTGTATTAATTTGAAATCAAATTTCTACTATAAATATTGCAAACACTTACTGAGTCAATGTAAATTTGTTTTTATATGGGAGAGTTTCACCCAGTTTAACAAGTGGACACATATTAATAATATTTAATTAATATATTTTAGGTATTGGGGTTTTAGGTCTTACGGAAAAAAAATGGTTTCCTATTCTATTGGATTTTCTTGCCAACTTTTTTCAAGCCTACATTGAAAAATAATAAATTATTATTTTTCAATTCAATTATGTTCCAGTTCTAAAATTTAACGTTACTAAAGCATGGTTAAAGTATGCGATGTTGGGACACGGAATTAGCATTAATATTTTTACTTTTAACATTATATTGGTGTGCGTAAGTTCTTATGAAGATGTTGCTGGGTTTGATCAATGCATGTGCCCTCATAATTGTTGCAATCAATTTTGTAATAACGTCCATTTTATTCATTTTACAAAGTTTTACTAAACTAAATTAGTTTGATATTAACTACAGTTTTGCGGGGTTCGCGTGTGTCATTTTCGCTCGCGTTTCTCTGTTCATACTCCAGCTTCTCAGGACACTGAACTTCAAGAAGTTATAGTAACCGGCCGTGAAGGCCTACCAAGTGTTAGTTGATAATTAACTAAACTAACAAATCTTAATCTTGTTGATATTTTGGTGTAAGTCTTCCTTTCCGGAAAAACTATCTACTTTTTTTTAAGGGGATAAGATTTATTAATAGGGTTTTGATATCGTTTGTTCGAGATGCAAGATTGTTTAAAACAAGTAGGGACTTTGAACATGTTGTGGGCCAAACTTTAGTCAATACGTTCGTGGGCGGGTTTAAAGTAGTGCATTTAAAGTACAGTACATTAGTACAGAACGAACGTTGGCGAATCCCATGATTTGAAGCGATCAAACGCGTTGTAAGTTATTTATGCAGATAGCGGCGAAATTGTGCCACTCTAGATTGCCCTGATTAACGTTTGAAAGGTACGCGCGAAGCTGGGAAGGGGGGGTGTCGCAGTATATCAAATTACATTGAAGTGGCCAGCTTTTCGTGGCCCACTGTCAGCTGGTTGATGAAGCCATTTGCATGTTGGGGGTGGGATATGGTCTCACAATATCACGAAGGCAAGCGTGTGAGTCAGACGCAGACGGCCGTCGAAGATCGATTACTGAATGTAGAAACACTAATGTAGCGGGCCTTGACATACGATTCGGTTTAGATCTTCCCGCAACAAAATTGGGTCAAGAATATTATTTTATTCTGAACCAATTTTTAATATTAATTAATTATAGTAATAAGTTAGTATTATTTTAGGATGATACCGCAAATTAATAACTATAGTATTTCAAATCAAAATGAACTACCATTCATATTTTTCTTAGGGTAAAAATTATGAAAACGCAATAATAAATATAACAAGGAGGTTATTTGTGAAAAATACATCGTAATAGTGTTTTAAGTAAAAAAAAAAACAAGCCATTTGCTAGGTAAACAAAGAAAATAAAAATTGTATTTCCAATTCTCCAAGAAATATGCCCGTTTATGCTTAGAATATCATTATATTTTACTAGATGACTTCGCTTCAATAACTCATGTGGTCTGTATTGTGTTATGTTTTTGTCGATATAAAATCACAAAAACACCTGAATAATTTTGCGTTAGGTGGGGAAATGTAAACAAATGACTCATGTATATACGTGCAGTTTAAAGACTAAATTAATGCAAGTTCGAAGGAAATAAGTTATTATTTATATTTATAAGTAGATCAGTATTCCTCTGTAGACTCTGTATCTCTAAAAATAAAAAAGTTGGCCATTGTAGAATGTTTGGTGAACACCTTGAATGAACTGAGCGTGATTTTCTTTATAGCTCTCGTGTTTTTATAGAAAAGTCGTTTTATACTTTGTTATAGCCAATGATTACAGAAACTCACAAATGTAAAAATATACCGGGTGTCCCATTTAAAAAAATACATGTATTAGTCGTATCTTAGTAACCAAGCGCTCTTTTGTATTTTATGCACGAAATGCAGATGGAAAAGTACATGTACTTTCTTCATTTAACTGACTCTGTATCTCTAAAAATAAAAAAGTTAGCTATTGTAGAATGTTCCCGTGAACACACTATATACATGCAATTTAAAAACTAAAGGGTAGGGAAGGGGGAGGAGTTTGTCGAAGAAACGGTCACTTTTCGGCCACTTTTTAGTACCTACTAAAAATACAAAACAGAACACGCTTTCTTGTATCTACAATATAAAGATAAACATTACTTCACGATGAAAGAAGATTTATATGGTTTTGGCAACAAATCAAAACCATTGTTAAATAAAATTAATTAATCGTTATTAACAGGTACCGACGACTAATCGGCGTACGAAAAAAAAAAAAAACAAAAATGGGGTCGAGATGTTTTTTAATACCTAAGTACCCAAAATTTTTATTGATTAAATGATGCAATTTTTTTTAAATGAAAGCCATGGTCATATAAACATTAAATAACAACAAATAGCAAATTTTGCTGACTTTTCAGATTGTGAGGATGTGAAGAAATGTATTGTATCTTATTTTATATATTAACGAAGATATGTCGTTTTTAAATTTGTATTAGATATCTAGTGTGTAATGGATAAAACAGATATATGAAGAAGGTCAGGAGAGTGCATTGACGGACAAATAAAATAATTGATAACGCAAATGTCATAATAAGGTAGCATACAGTTGCAAGCAATCGATTACTTCATATTATTTTGTTAATTTCTCTGTATTAATCAGTTCATATCCTATACATATGAAAAAACACATAAAATCATATGTTGATGTATCATATGCTTGGTTTGCCTTTATGTTATTAAATTATATTTTATTGAATGTTTATAGTATCTGTGTTACAACTAGTTTAAAAGAAAAGAAAAACATAGGGTAACATTTTTATTTTATTTTATTAATAACATACTGTTAAAAGGATTGTAAAACTAAAGAAGCTATATACAGTGAGTCCCGGATCGACGCCTGAATAGGTAAACAGATCTGATAATTCTTGAAATGAAATTTCACCTTTTGGGGTTTAGCCCTACTTGAATAGAAAGTTATTTGGTCCATACTTGTAGCTTTGAAAAAAACAGCATGTCTTCAAAATCTACAAAAAGGTAGTTTTTCTCATTAATAAAGTGCCTTTTTATAGGAGATATATTTCTATTATTGCATATCCATATAATAACAAATGAAAATTATAATGAACATATTACATCAATTTTGTATTTTGTCAGGAATTATCATCGAAACGATATACCTTTACGTATCTACGTAGAAAATGTATTTATATACGTACGGATATAAAGATATTATCTTCAGTCGAGTGGTTCGTAGCAAACGGAAAACAATAACCATTACTTCTGGCTCTGATGGCGACCTAAACTAGCTTCCAGTGATTTTGAGCCTACAGCCATCGATACCTACGCAGATCGGGGATCTCTCTTTCCTTTTCTGTCATAAGGAACCCGACGGCGATTGGGTTACCTGGTCTGCCATACAACTGTATTCATAAACAATTTAATCTGCCAATTAAGAAGTCGATAACTTTAAGCTGCACGTATTTATGGGTATTGCGCCGGGCCACTCACGAAAACTGGTGATAAATCCATCGCCTAAGAATATAATGATCTCACAAAAAAATTCGACCGCTTATTTGGTGTGTGCACGCCTGTGTGTGGGTTCCCGTTTCTCCTCTTCTTCCTTTTTGTTTCGGTTTAGGTTATTAACTACGGTTTTTTTTGTTTCATTTTTCTTTCATGGCGTTTGGCTTTCCGATTCTCCTTCTTGTTTTCTTTTGCAATCTTCATGAGACGAGCTAATTTCTTCTTCTGATATTTTCCATTCCTGGAATTGCTGGGTTATTTTTTATTGGCGAATGCAATTAAAAAATATCTTAACTCTATAGCTTCTCTTTTATTACGTAGGTAGCCATGACTGTGTGATAAAGCCTTGGCGAAGATAAGCCAACGTACCCTAATGTGTACTTAGTTCTTGGTCGCCAAGGGAAATATTTGTCTCGATAAGTAAATATACAGTTGACATTACAGGGAATTTCATTATGCATTCGGTTTCTTATCTAACTAACTTCACAGTCAGCAACATTGCACTTGCAGGTAGTAAGAAAAAAAAATTATTAGAACGTACTAAAAATGCTCACAATACGGCAACAAAAGAACTTTTAAATATTTATCATACTCACATAGTTTAATTTAATATCCAATATGTTAGTTTTCATATGACCATTGCTTTACGATACTGCAGTTTTTTGATTTTTAAGAAATACTTGCAGATCGTAAGTAGAAAATTATGCCATTTATGTGGTTAAATTGTCTAAACCTACTGGAGTATTTTTGACGATATATAGTATATGAAGTACTTCATAGGAATAGCAAAGCAATCATTTCTGTAGTCGAATGAACCAGGAAAAATGATAAATACATTCAGATTTATGAAACACCTAGCTGAAACTGATGGAGTGGAAAAAGCGATGAGGTAAATTATACAGCGTGTGTCAAGACGAACTTCCATTAAAAGTTTATGGAGAAGTAAATAAATGCGAAATTTAAAATTTTTGCAGTAAGTCTGTGGGTGTAGGTCAGTTTGGCTAAAATATTTTCGACTTATAACGGAAGTAGTTGGCAGCTTTGTTATTGTAAATGGAAAGGTAGTATTTTTATTTCAAATTTGGAGTTTACTGTGAATTTTATGTCAACATGTACTTAACCTTTATGCTGTACAAGTTATTCTCTTGTTCTTAAATAATTTTGTGGATTTTCTTTTCAGTTTAGTTGTAAATAATATCCAATAAGCTATCTGTTTCCAACAATGAAATTAAGAAATATTCAACTAACTGCAGGAAGAGAAGAGGCAAAACGATAGACCTTCAATTTGTGGTGACTCATTCTTTTTTTTTGAATAGCAAGCCCTGACTTCTCCCCGCCAACCGTTTTTAGCTGAAATGAATACCTACCTTAGGAGATTTTTCTGAAAAAAAACTGTCGTAGCATAATCATTACAAGTAAATATGTATGTTACAGGTGGCCGTGGTCAAACAAACTAGTTACTACGAAGGAAGATATCTTTGACAGAATAAGAAGAACTTTAAATTTACGCATAAACATTTACTACGGAGGACAGCGGCATGCTTACAGCAAGGCGGTGGCATTTTTGAGTAACTTTTGTAAAAAATAAATGTATTAATTATTTGTTTCTAGAATAATTTCTTAATTTCTTGTCACTTATTTCGTGTGGATATTAAACAAGAGCAAAATGCTGATGCCATCGTTTATAGTATTTGCTTAGTATAGGGGATAGTTATTAGCATTGTTCAATCCTGGACACCTAGAAACGACATACGTAGTTGTAATCATTACGCTGCGACAGTTTTTTTTTTCTGAAATATCTCCTAAAGTATTCATTTCAACTAAAAACGTTTTTGCGCAGAGAAGGTTAGGGGTTGCTAATTAAAAAAAATACCACGACTTTCATTGTTGGAAGAGCCCCATTTGGTAGATATTATTAATGAAAAAATCCATTGTACGCACTGCAGGCAACTTAAAAGTTCCTGAACTACTAATAACAAAATTATTTTAAAAAAGGCGAATATCTTGCAAAGCATAAACATTCGGTGCATGGTACGTTAGATAAATTTGATATACAATTTAGAGTAGAATGCAATTTGAAATAAAAATATGACCTACCATTTGCAAAAACAAAAGTTGACAACTACTTCCGGTATAAGGAACATTACCGGATGTCGAAAATATGTTAGTTAAACTAACCTACACGCATAGACTTAAAATTTTTAAATCTCCCCGTTGTAGTTCTTCATATATTTTTAACGGGAGCTCGTTGTGACACACACTATATAGCAAACAAAATTACATAACTATATTACTTATATAGGTAATATATTTAATAAATAGTGCTTTAACTCGGCTATAGATCTACAGAAGAATAGTCAGTCTTCTGTAGATCTATAGCCGAGTTAAACACTAGCAACATTAGCAAAAGTAATAGATGTAAATGTAAATAGATATTTTAACTACTTTAATTGTTTACTAATTTTTGACTAAATATTTTAGGCATTACATCTAATCTTTATTCCTACATATTTTTTTTTCTCTGTATATTTTCCGGGGATCCTGTTGGGACATCTCAATAAGTCTTTAGGTAAGGCGTTTAGAATTAGGTAATCATACATTTGCTAAATTATATTTTTTTCTTAGACTTGACTGGCATCAAACATTAGTTTGAGGTGACGAAATATTAGTTAAATATAAGTTCTTATCAGGAATATTTATCCTAATTAAATATAAATACTAACGTATTTCCTTCAGAATTGTATATTTAGTTATTAGTTTTTAAATTGCATGTACATAGGCCACTTGTTTACATTCCCCCACATAACTAACGTAAATTTATTCAGGTGTTTTTGTGATTTTACATCGACGAAAACATAACACAACAGAGAGCACATGAGTTGTTTTGCGAAGATCGTCGAATAAAATATAATGAATATTCTAAGCATAATCAGACATATTTCTTGCAAAGAATGGGAAACACAATTTTTATTTTCTTTGTTTGTTTACCTAAGCAAATGACTTGCTTTTTTTTACTTAAAACACTATTATGATGTATTTTTCAGGAATGACTCCCTTATTATATTCACTGTTTCATTTTCATAATTTTTACCCTAAGAAAGATATGAATGACTTTAATTTGAAATACTATAGTTATTAATTTGCGATGTCATCCTAAAGTAATACTACACTTTATTACTATATTAATAAATATTAAATATTCTTGAACCCAATTTTTATTGCGGAAGTGTCTAAACCGAAGTCCGTATGCGACGGCCCGCTACATATGTTTCTACTTTCAGTAGTCGATCTTCGACGGCCGTCTGCGTCTGATTCACACGATTGCCTACCGTGATAGAGGCCCTTCCCGCACAGTGCCGAGCGCTGACGAGATGACTGGATCATCCAGCGGGCAGCGAGCCCCGGGCCACGAAATGGCTGGCCCCACTCCAATGTAATTTTTGCATATATTGCGACCATCCCCTCTTCCACTAGCACAGCGCGGATACATACAAACGTCTGAAAACAGGGGCCAATCTAAACGTGGCCCCAGTTCGCCGCTTGTCTGCATAAATAACTACAAAGCGCGTTGGTCGCATCAAATCATGGGAATTGCAACGTTAGTTCTGTACTTAAATGTGTGTGTGTGTGTGTGTGTGTGTTTGTGTGTACGTATATTTATCGGTATTTTTACAAAAAATAAAAGCTCCTTAATGGTTAATTAGTGATTTGCAATGGTGGGGCCATGGCCCGTGACTCTTTAAAGAGCAGCCGCCCCTGACGTAAATATTTAACTTATTCAAAATTTGTCCAAGCCGTTATGTGAAATTTGATACGTCATCTGAATTACACGTATTGCACAATTAATTAGTGGTATGTATGAATATGTATTTCCTTGTACCACAGGTATTTACACGTTATTAAATATAAATCATATGGGTTATTTATATATAATTAGGTAATTAGTTACTTAATTATAGAAGTATATATTCATAAATCTAGATAAGTATGTAATTCACATGTATTGTATGTTACATGCAGTCTGTCTAGCATTCTAGCGTTATTATTAATAAGGAAGTTTATGATTCTTAAAGGAAAACTGTTCCTGTATTGAAAATAGTGGTTTTATCATCCTTTAGGCTCAATATAATAATATAAAAAATAAACCTAGCACTGCGGGCCTCTAAGGCCTTTGACTAACGATATACTTGGCTTTCCCAACATTTGATCGACACTCTTACTTTATAATTATTTGCTGAAGTTAGAATTTAGTGAACATATCCTTTCAAAATTATATATCTTGGAGATGATCAGATGCATAGATGTACGCACGTAATCATCGTATCTTCAATTCATGATTATGGACACACCAGCCATGATGAACCAAGAATGTTAACGATATTTCCAAACATTACGAAACATAGATATTTTCAGTAGAATCGTATGCCAAATTACATGCTAGCCGCCGACGGATTAGTGATTAACGGAAAATTGTTACATGCTCTTAGGTATTAGTAAAATTGTGGCTATACATGTGTTATATT
Source organism: Protaetia brevitarsis (assembly GCA_004143645.1). NCBI lineage: Eukaryota > Metazoa > Arthropoda > Insecta > Coleoptera > Scarabaeidae > Protaetia > Protaetia brevitarsis. Next base: position 35,887 of record RXPK01000558.1, on the reverse strand, counting down.
CTACCCATAAAGCTAATCATTTTCCTACAAATTTTATTATGGTTGCAATTTTATATGGTGTAAGATCTTACAAATTATTTGAAGGATAAGATTATGAGAAATCGTTTTCTAATTCTGTTTCGATTTCACTGGCTGCATGAAATTGAATTTAAATTTGTAAATTGTGGTTTTCCAACAATAGAATATTTTTTTTAAGGTTTATTAGATTGATAAAGTTGTATTAAACTATATTTAAATTATCTAATAATAAATTTGTTTTATACTTCTAAAGCATAGAAACTAATGTAAAAGTCGTGAAAAGTATTGAATAATTAAATGTTTTAGTCCTAAAAGAGAAATCATAATGCTAAAGATTCAGAAAATTTTTGTGTTTCAATTTTATACAAGTGTTTATTCTATTACACAACTCTACATTTTTTTTTTTTTTGAAAATCAGGTGATCGAGAACTCTTATTACTCTATCTTCTATTTTCTCCACGGAATAATGACTCAAACAAATTCTGTTAAAGGTTTAGGAAGTAATTCTTTTCAAGTACGTGGCTTGCTGAAGTACCTCTTGCTCCTTTAATTATTGCAGAGAAATCTCACTAAGATTGTTATTCAACGTGCCTACATTTGCTTTTTAGATATGGTGGTTAAATGGCGAAACTAATGCAACACGGATGATTAAAATAAGCTTTTTGTTAAAGCCTCGGTATTCAAACTAATAAGTTTAACAAAAATTGGTGTATACATTAATGTGTTTATACTATAGACATTAGTTTCATTATTTATTCCTCCAATAAAGACGTAAAAAGATACACAGAAAGAAATATATAACTACACTATTGGAATGATGGATGATGCTTGTTATTTTTCATTTGTATTAAATATTTGTCTTTTTTTGGCTGGTGATAAATGAGTGATTGAAAAAAATTGGGAACCAACGCTTTGCTAACCCATCAAAAGTAGGTGATAATCTCCCAAGTTGAAGCTTTATGTGTTTATTAAAAAAGATCCTTCATTATAACGGAGTTGCATTTGAATAAATATTCTAAGGCAATGTTATTTGCAGTGGAGATTTTCCAAGTTCTGGACACTTTCCATTTCTCCGGTAAGGGGGACACTAACATTTAGGTTAAACCCGGTTAAATCAACCAGCAATAACACATAATCCTTATTACAAAGGAAACATTTCAATAATTTAATTTAAAATTATCACAATTCATATATCCAACTGCTAGATGTCCCTAGAAAATTAAAATTAAATTAATGTAACTATGTTTGATTTAGTAATACCTATTTTTGGCTAATTCAACTTTTTTCTCTTTGCAATTCAAGTATGTTCAATTTATGTTTTTGATAATAATACCAACCACATGAAAAAACCATTGCGAAAATAAACACTATTGAAACAATGAATGTCCAAATTGTATTAAATATTTTTACGAAGTTCACTCAACAGTAAAGTGCTAAATATTTCCTTAATGTTAATTTAATTTTTAGAGCAATGCACATTGCTTCTATTTAAAACGAATATAGTATTCAGTTCACTGAGAAACGGTTAAGTGATCATTTTTTTTTCTCTCAGTGTAGAATGTTTACCGTTTTTTCGCTGATCACATGGTAATGTTGATCAAATTGGTCATGGAGTCAGAAAAATATACAGCCCTGGATGACTCGTCAACCGAAATCTTTCTTATAGTTACGTGTAAAGCTACGGAGGTAGTTTCAAATAATTGTGGGTATGGATATCTAAACAGATCAATTAAGTGTAATTAACTTTTAAGCATGTTTTTTTTTTTAGTGATTGTGATGTGAGTGGCAATCGAAAAAGAATAGCCGAATGATCAAAGGTTTTTTTTCATGCATGTTTCTTTACGTCAATGAACATTTTAAGTTAATACATAATGATGCTAGTAGATGGTGGGCGTAAACGGAAACGTAAACACAAACGTAAACTATTTCGCAAACCTGAACATACATGTATAATTATTGGTTTCCGTGTAATGCTATTTTGGCGTAATGGGTATGCATGGTGGAAGTTTTGTGAATATATATGAATGCTGAACTAGTCATTATACTGCTCTGTGAGTATTACTACAGGAATGTGAAGCAATATGGGAGATACTTCAAAACTCCAGTGAAGAAGAATGGAAAGTAGGTATAACGAAAATTATAATACCAAATGAAATTTTCCTAATACTTGTGGTGTTGACGGAAAACAAGTAGCAATTCAAGGGAGAGTGAATTCCGGTTCAAATTATTTTAATTAGGTACAAGTATCTTATTAGTATTGTATTGCTGGCATACTGTGATGCCGATTAAATTTATCATTTAATCAATATTTTTGTTATTCTGATTCATAGAAAAAATTCCTCCATATAATTTGCATAACAAATTATATTAAGCAGACCTTTTATTGAATTAATAAAAAGAATAATAACCTTTGATTTATAATGTTTAATTAGAAATTGGATATATCTATTTATTAAATCTAAAGGGTATAGAAAGGAATTACACAATGGGTGCAATTTAATGCAAATTATATCTGTGACACTATAACAAATATTATTAGAGTATTGGAAGTATTAAAAAGAAATATGATTTAACACCTGCCGTTGTACAATTAAAATAGTTTATAGTTACGCTAATTACAAACAAATTTTCGAAAAGTTCATGCTTCCAAGCTGAAAATAGTCATTTCTTAATGAATTCAATGTGCTGAACACGAAAATGACTAAGAAAAAGCTGATTGGCTACTGGTTTTCTGTAAATGTACGCATATTTCAGAAAAAGTGTACTTATGTCAATATTATAATACATGGTAAGAAAACATTAGTCTGCTTCTGGCTTTCGACTTCTTTTGGCCTGCCGTTTGTAGTGGACTTGTGGAGCATCTCTACTGATTGTCCAACAATAGTCAGCTAGCATTGACGTAGACCATTTGCCTTGGTACCGTTGCTCCATGGTGGCAATGTCCTGATGAAAGCGTTCGCCGTGCTCATCGTGACCTGTCCGCAGTTATCAGGAAGAAATCTAAGTGGGAATCAGAAAGTGGATCTTTAAGGACATATTGCAGCCGAATTCATGAAACAAAGCCAACATATCCTCAACGAGACACTTGTAATTTTCTGCCTTGTCATTCCCCAGGAAGTTTGCTGCCACTTGATAGAATGCATCCCAAACCTGTTTTTCTTTACCTTGAAGAAGTTCCTCAAACTTGGGGTCTCGGAGAGCTGTCTAATTGAGGCCCACAAAGATACCCTCTTTAATTTTGGCTTCACTGAGTCGAGGGAATTTTTCATGCAGGTACTTGAATGCTGGTCCATTCTTATCCATGGCTTTTACCAAGTTTTTGACAAGACCGAGCTTGATGTGTAAAGGAGGAATGATGATTTTGTGTGGCTGTGCCAATGGTGGGTGAGCGTCTATAAATTAGCCCCATTCGTGGGGATCATGCATGATGCAATACCGAGAGCGCTGTCACAACAAGACCATCAATATCGCAGCAGAACACAAGGCTTTCTTCTTTCTTAAAGAAAGATTCGAAGAGCTGATGGCGAGTGCGAAATGAAGTCACTCGGACATTCTGTTCCAGAAGATTCCACTGTCGAAGTCTTGAGGCCAGTATCTCCGCTTTGCTTTTCGACAGATCCAAATCGCGAACAAGATCGTTCATTTCATCCTGGGTATTTTATGTGGTGCAGATGTTTTCGTCAAAGCACGAAAAGTTATCATCCTTACTGCCACGTTGAGGAGAACTCGCCGACGCATGGCCATCCTCATCGTCTGAACTGATAGAAAAATCTGTAGGAGGTTCTGGAATTGGGAGTCCTTCGCCATGAGAGACAGGTCGCAGAGCAGATGGTATGTTAGGGTATTCAACTGTCCATTTCTTCTTCTTGGTGATGCCTCCAGAAGCTGGTGGTACCATACAGAAATAACAGTCGTCAACGTGATTGGTGGGCTCCCTCCAAATCATGGGCACAGCAAATGGCATTGCCTTTCTTTTGCCATTAAGCCACTGTGAAAGATTTACGGCACAAGTGCGGCAGCATACGTGTGGGGCCCAGTCTTTGTCCTGGTCGCCTATCTTGCCACCAAAATACAAATGATACGCTTTCTTAACTGTTGCACTGATGTTCTTTTTCTGTGCAGCAAATGTCACTTCTCCGCAAATATAACAGAAGTTATTTGCACTATTAACACAGTTACGAGGCATTGCTACTGTTTAGTTACTTTACACTACAGCAATCACATTGCACGAGTTAATTGTCACGTCGGCCATTTATAAATAAACTATAATTAGCTATTGCTTGATATTGCGCAATCAATTTCGCAACACTCTCAATGGAAACTTACAGCAAATGCTGCATTAACTTCTTTGCATGAAGGGGTGATGCAATATGACGCAAAATTTCGTAATTTCTCACTAAATTGCATTACATTATGCAATAGCATCTATACAATGGACAAAACGTCAATATCTCTGGAACGTGAGCCAATCAACTTTTTTCAATGTGATATTCGTGTTCAGCACGTTGAATTCATTCGGGATTGGGTACTTTCACCTAAGAAGCAATTTCACTGTTGACCAGTGTTACCTGAGCAGACGTTACGCTTTTCCTGTCATGTATTGCTTTCATAGGATATACTCAGCGAAACACATGCATTGGTTTAACAAAACGTTTTTCGTTACTTTATTTTGTTGGAACCAAATACATATTCAGTAATTTCAACAAAAAATCGGTTGTAAAGTCAGCATAATATTTATATTAAAATTTTAATGTTGCTGCAACATAAAAACCATAAAAGAAATGGAAAAACTGTTGCAGCACATAATATTTTGTGTTGGATGCAATGCGCGTTGAAATAACGTATTTTTTATTCCGTTTAAGATTAAAATTGTGTTAAAGTGTATTACGTATTGTTTTTAGTGGTCTTTGAGGTTTGAAACGAATTTTTTTGAACAAATTGTCGGTGATTAATACATAACTTATTTTTATTAACGCATTTTTAAACTGTATACTACAATGTTTGTTAGAAACAATCCTACATTAAATATGTTTAACAGATTATTCATGATAAAAGATGCAAAATTTAATGAGTGGTACTAACCTTAGCGCACTAGCTGCATTCTTTTTACCGTTTTTACGTCACATTAGCTTAGATTATTACTTCAATTCAGTATCTTACTAAAATTTGGTTGTTTTTTATCACAAAACAAGTAACTTTAAACTAAGAACTAAGATAAATGTGCCCCTCTCACCCCTTTCGTACATAGGAAAATTTCTAACTTACAACTAAGACAGACAGATGACAAGTAATTTAATGTTATGTCAGGTTATGTAGTCGTCAAATTTGTCAAAGTTTCTTAGGAGGTGTGTGATCTTTTTACTTCCCTGTCATCTAAGTTTAGAATCTAGTAAATCTTCTTACATAAATTTTACTACTATTAAGACAAACACATGGTAAAAAGAATATAACTAATACCTACAGATCTTTAAGACGTTACTATCACTTGACCAAAAGATGGCGTATAACGAAACTCATGACGATAGTTTCGAGATTTGTTCATGTGATTTACATGAAGACGGGGCCATTCTATAGTTACCTCTTACGAATCTAAGTTTTCATAATCGGAATTGGTAATTACCAAAGATTTTTAAATGACGCAACAACAAAATAGTGTTCAGTTTGTTGGCATTTTAGTTCAGGTTGATATTTGTATTTATTTGGAAATACATCCAAAACGTTGCTTTAAATAAAAAAAAAACATATTTAGAATGAATAAAATAATTGCTTAGTTTTACAGTAATGTTTGCTTGATGTAATTCATTTGTTTACTTCAACCAAATTTTACTTTTCAACCAACAAAAATAACTACAACATTAATCTTTAGGTTCGTTAAAACAAAAAGCCTCTTCCCCGTATTTAAACGAAAATTATTCTTAAATTTACCTTTTTTTGTGGGTGAATCAATGTATGTATTTTTCTGACTGTAAGAGTTTTGAAGCACTTTTGCTATCTAGTCCTATATTTTCTTAATCAATGAGTATAACGAAAATGTTTATAAGAAGGCCTAATAGGTTTACATATATTTCAAGCATAATAGTAAAATACGATGTCAGAAGAAAGAAATCTATGTAAATTCTTGTTACATACATAAGTAAGTACGTCGTTATAATTGCAGTACTGGTCTTCACTAGAATTGAGATATAAATTTCGAACAATTACGGAAATTGTACATCTTGTTAGTATAATTTGTTTTTATCATGGCATCTCGTCCATTATATCAAGTAGCTTGTCGCCATCTGTTTGAATTCAAATTAAGCGCGACGGAGTGTGATTACTGCACACCTAGGTAATTAACGCGACTCTGGGTTCTGCTGCGTGTTCATCAAATCTTAATTAAATCGAGGATCTGAGGCAGATGTTGTAGGTATATTCTTCGTTGTAGTTTCTCGCTTCTTTGCTGGTTATTAGGTGTTATTGCTCAATGGTATGTGTGTACCAATTTGCAATTAGATTCAGTTTTAATATCATCATTATTAGGAGTGTTTTAAATTTGTTAAAATATATATGAAATCGTCTAGTCGGAAAAGAAACAATATTCTTTTGTAATTATACTTTATAAACTTGCAATAAGATTCTTCATTATAAATACTTAATTGTATTGTTATGATATTAATCTCAAAACTACGGGACCGATCTCAAACATTCTTTCACCTTCATGTAGTGAATATGACTGTCTTTACTTCATATTATTATTTTACCTGATCGAAAGCAAAGAAGGAAAGTACGAAAGTGGCTTTGTTGTATGCTTACCTACGCATTAGAACAAGCACATCTTTTTCAGAAAAATATAGTTTAAAATTTATTAAACGCTTAATGCTGTACACGACCTGCGACTGAAATCAAGTTTAACATAAATTTTACGTTAATATACCTAGGGAGTGTGCCATGAAATATGAAGCGAGTGTCGATTGTTTCGCTGCTTCGCCACATGACACTATCCGAAGCCTTAATAGCTCTCTGCGGTATACCAAAGCCAGGTGATTAACAGATGTCTAAAAAAATAATGTGCTTAGTAGCGTGACCGGTAGGGGTCTCTAGGTAGGGATTGGTCTAAGGTCGCCATGACCACGCCCACCACATTCGACGCTCGTAAGGGGTCCAGAGGCAAGAAGAACATGTGTGTCATATGAGTTTTGCGACCGAGGAAGTTGGTAAAACGTGTGATACTTTTATTAAAACCGCAAATGGGCTCTTAGGAAAACGTGTTGCCAACTTTTCGCCATGACCGTCTTTTTTCTTGTTCCTTGTACACGCCAATTTCGCCGAAAGTGATGATATTGCAAACAGAAAGATTACCAGCGGAATCTTGATGGCACTGTTTCGCTTTATGCTTACGGCAGTTTTACATTCTCGTAATGATATATTTTTTACGTCTTATACATTACATAAAAGGGAATCCACGATAATAAGCTTGCTTCAGCTATTTTTTTAACCGCAAAATATAAATAATAAGCTACTGTATGTTATTCAAATTTAACCGATTAATTATAACATAGATTTGTATATACCAATTAAAATATATTTCCTTGAACATTAACCTGGGTAGAGAACAGAAATGAAAGCGCATTGTCCTTCATTTACAATTTATTGTTATAATTATCTAGATTACATGTTTCGGCCTGCCTAGTCAGCCATCTTCAGATCTATGTGTCGGAAGAAAATACTAAATGAAAATTATCGTAGATTGGTTTTTAGTTGAAATTGTAATTTTGAAAATTTAATTTTAATAATTTTTTTTTAAATTCAAATTTATCGGAAGACGAGTACGAGAATATTATACTTGTGTGTATATACACTACATACATACATACAAGTAATTATAACTATAAACTGAATGAGGAAGGACAATATACTTTCTTACATTTCTTTTATCTACTAATTAATTCCAATACTTTATTAATTGGGACAATATGGTTGTAACAGAAATACTTAAATTAGGTTGATTTTCAAAATCAACATACTTAGTTGCTTGACGTCACATTATTTTAACATGTTCTATCGAGACTGGGCAGGCACTCAAGTGCTCTACAGGCTCAACAATATTCGTTGATTTTTTAAATTTTTTTCAAGTTGATATTGTGTTCTTATTGAAACTGAGGCAATTTATTAAAGTTGACACCAAAAATTGGAAATATCAAAGGCTCTGTTTTAACTACCTACTACCAACTTGACTAAACATTTGAAATCGCTTTGTCCGAACGTCTATGCTGTGTATCTTAAACAAAAAGCAATAAAAAGCTATAAGTGTAAATAAAAAAATTGCTAAGAAACAATGCTTGCATAAATTCATGTTTTTTTTTATTATTTTAATTCAGGAAGGTGAAAAACAAACACCAAAAAGAAATTCTAAAACGGACAAATTAAATTTGTGATCGGCACTATGAGTTCTTTATCAATAGTAAAATATCCTAATTCCAGTTATTTGAGATTTTGAGATTCTTAGTAGAAAGACTAAGTCGGCGCATCTTGGAAGTGTTTTATGAAAGACACACAAAAATAGAATGTAATTCATTGAATGTCCAGTACGTTTGTACAACGGCCGATATTTGGTCCGAGAAAAAAGAAAGAAGTTTTAATCAAGCGAATTTGAAGTTATCAGCTCCAAAGCTGGCGTCAGAGTCCAGCAAGAATTAAGGAAGTCGTATAGTGCTGAAACTGTTATAATTATTCCAATGACTGAATATCTCGCAAGAAGTCATTCACCAACAAAAGGAATCTTTGCCGACTTACCTTTGTAAAGAAACATATTTCGAATAGTTTTAAGTTCAGGAATAGAGTAATTTTTGGCAGACGAATCGAAATTTTATATTTTTGGCCCCAATTGCAAAACAAATACAGAATTCTAAAAAGAAATTTAAAAGAGACTATGAAATATGCTGGTGGTAGCGTAGTGGTTTGAGGTTGTGTGTCCACAGATGGAGTTGGAAGTATGGAGTTCACCGAAGAAAACGTGGACAAAAATAAGTATCTTAATATATTAAAAAAAAATTGCTCCATAGAGCTGAAAATTTGGCATACGCAAAGATCTATCAGGACAACGACCCGAAGCACAAGTCCGGAATAGTGCAGTCATGACTTATATAGAACTGCCCTCACATAATGGCACCACTACCATAGTCACCGGACATATCCAAATGAAATTCTTTAAACATTGTTGGACCAAAATACACATAAGTTGAAAAGGTACTGCTTGAAGAATGGCAGAGAATGACCCCATAATTGACAAAAAATCTTGTGGACTTGATGGCAAACCGATTCAAGGCGGTTATCCAAGTTGAGGGCTACCGTATCAAAAAGTAATCTTATGAAAAAAACGATTACTTTATAATATAGTTAGGTCTAACTTAACTGTATCAAATAAGCTGCAAAGTAGTGAAGTTCAACATTATTTTTAGTTTTTAATTTGTACGTTCTTAAACAATAATTCTGTGCAACAAATGAAGTCCCTTCATTAAATCGATATATTTTTTAGATTTCAAATTACAGTTATGAACATTCTTTAACGTGCACTGTATCAAATAAACTTAGAGTTACTGTATATACCAGCTTACTCAAACAATTACACAATTCATTATTTTGCGAGGTACCCAAACGAAAATTACTTTACTGTATATTGTTCAATTCTTACATTGGTTATAATTACTGGTTTTATATTTTGTCGTGCTATTGTCATGTTCATTTATGTATGTTTTTGTTTTATAATGCTATATTTGTCCTGTAATAGGGAAATATTCTGTTGGGCAATAAATAATAAAACCTAATTAAATGAATAAACTTCTGTATAAAAAGTTTATTCATTTAATTTTGTTGTTTAAAATAACACTACAAACGTAACTTTAACTTAACTTTAACAAATTAAACGGAATCTTATCTTCATAAATCTTTCATTATTATGCAACCAAAACTACACGTGCTGCATACATAGCGATGCGTATCTTAGAATTCTTTGCAAATAATTTTTAATTCATATTTTACTGTAGTTTCGGTTTCATAAACAATTGAAGATTTGTGGAGCTTGGAGGGTTCACTTCTCGCAAAAAAAATCGGAACACCAGCAATCGAGAATTTTAAGATTTCTTGGCTGTAAATAAAGCTTTCAGGAAACGTACTTACATTTCAACAAGATGAATCGATACAAGGTTTAAACAGAAACATAAATAGAGAGAAAAATGCTTTATACATAGAATAATAAAAAATCTTTAGATGACAAGAAAATACATACATAAAATAAATAGGGAGATATCCTCGCAAAAAATTGTAGCAATACGAATGACTATTAAATCGACGGCATTATTTAAATATATATATATATTATAGTTACATAAGTCAAGTTCTCGAGACATTAGAAATTTCTTAAGATTTCAAACATTTGGGTGGTACGCCTATCGTTTCGATCATTCATAGGTAGAAACACATAAAAAATTCTGGAGAATTCAAGATTTAAATACACTCATTACGATGCAATATACTTTCCACGGAGGCTACATCATTTCAATTAATTTTAAGAAAAAGAAATCGTTCGCACTAAAAAATTAACTGTATATTTCTCGGAACTATTCATGATGTAAAAAGCAAAACTGAGCGCGATTTAAAATTGCTACGTGCATATGTATGTTCACATAACGTATTTGCGAACACCTATAAAACTTCAGGTGAAAATCCCTGTGAAATTAAGATAAAATCAGGGGATGCATTCGTTAAATTAATAGGTGTAATCTTGTTGATGTTTTCGTTGAAAATCGTATGTGCCGTTGATTTTTAGAATTTCACGCGGATGAGATTCTGCTTTTGGAAACTGGAAAATAAAGTACCTATGGGTATTTTTTTAGCGATGTTTTGTTCTAAGTACACAGTACAGCCTTCAATTACGTTGGGATGCTTTTAAATTATCGGGTGTAAGCATGATAATGTACACAATAAAATTCACATTAAGATAACATTGTATTAAGCTAGCAATAAAAAATGATGAGTGGACAATTTTTTGTGTCATTGTCATGACTTTAGGAAATAAAATAACATTCGGCATACTAGCGATTTGTTCGCAATATGTATTAGAAAATAGTTTAAATACAAATATTTGTGTGCCACAAGGGACAATGTTAGGTCCGTTATTATTTCATTAATGATCTATTGTCGATAATGGAAAGCGTTAAAGCACGTATGTTTGCGGCTTTTAGGCTACGCTATATATTTGTAAGTGATAATAAGATTGATAATAAGCTCCGCGTTTTAATATGATTTTTCTCCTGACGGTGATCAAACCTGGAACATGCTCCGTAAAGCAATAAAAAAAAACTTTCGCTAAACGATAAATTTCGAAATAACATGCAGTTCGCAGCAGGCAGTTTTTGTTGATTATGATTAACTCAAATATGAGTTTCAAGATGCATTCGAGGTCACTGGTATTACTCTAGAAAGCAGATACGAAATTCGAAGGGTTGGAAAATCGCTGATTAAGGCGTCCAAAGAATCGCCCTCAGATGATAAATCCAATAAATCGGGCATATCCTGCCCGAATATGTGTTGAAAGCCCAGATGCTTTGTATATGTGTTGAAAGTTTTTACGCTTTGCCCAGTTGATTAATGCTGTAGACTACGCGTGTTATGTGCAGGAAAAGAGAAATGACCTCTGTGTGTTTTGACTTACGAATTAACCGATGATGATGCAGTCGGATTTACATCGACTACCGGCAATCTGGCTCGTATGGAGGAAGCTTAGAGTTTGAGCGAATTTCGAGAACGAAGTTTTGGTTAGGATTGACCGTGTTAGCGCTTGAAACTATATATTTTTTTTTGCTTTCTTTTATCACGTAGAATATGTTCATGCAGTTTTAATAAATTCTTTGCCTATTAGACGTTGTTTTATTAGTATGAGGCCTTAGTGCATTATTTGTTGCTGTTTGATAATCTTTTTGGGTCACACATACTATTATTATTACTGCACCTCCATAAATCTTCGGGCTAATGGGTAAGATGTTGGTGAGCAATATTACTTAAGGAAAAGAAGAAGAACGGCTCCGCTGTCGCAACAGTCACACAATCTGACTGACGCGCCTGCGATAGATACCGTGAAAAAGAAACGAATACGAAAAGTTGAGTGCAGGTAATAGAACGTTACAATTTAAAATCTTGTGTTTAATGACTTATATTTCTAACACTATGTAATAGTCAGAAAAATTAATAAACGCAAAACCATATGAGTATAAGAGTTGTGGGATCGCCGCAAGCAAACCTTCTCCGGTGATCTCCACGTATTATCGCGCAAACTACATGTTCCTACACTACTAGTTTGTAGTTGTATATATGTACATCTTAATAATTATTGTTGTTTCAACTTTAAAAAGTTGATCTTTCTTTTTTCTAATGACGTTACAAAAAAATAGAATATTAGAAATTAATGCTGTTATCGGATCTGAAAATCCGATAGTAGATCCGGATTTGAGAACTGAATAGTACATCTGGATCTGAGAACCGGACAGTGAAATCCGTATCCGAAAACCGGATAGTAGATCCGGATCTAAGAATTGGATAGCGGATCCGGATCCGAGAACCGGATAGTAGCTTCACATAGTGGATCCGGGTCCTAAGATCCGGATATCCGGATGATTTCAGATCCAGATATGCGGGTCTCAATTTTATTGGATATTCAACAGCGCTATTAGAAATGCCTTAAATAATTTATTGAACTTTGGAAAATATTATTAGTTTTTCACACTCAAAGTTGCAACTTTCAAAGGTAACAGACGACTAACATACAGTAGACCCATACGAGTAGGAGGTAAGTACAAATGTTCTAGATATAGAATTTAGACCAACCATACCATAGATTCAGTTTAAGACGTAAAAACTAATGTAAACGGTGGACGATATATGAAAAAGTGATCAGATTTTAACGTTGGTAAGGCGGGACAAAATCGATCATGAATATGGTATTTGTATTATAAGTAAAAATCACAAATAAAAGTAAAAAAATCAAAACTATAATTTATTATAAAAGAACACAAAATTAACAACTTTCAAAATAGAATATGTATGTTAGTATAAACATTTAAAAAACAAATAAAAAATTGCGTGAAAAGGTCATACATTAGGAAGTTATACTTCTTGATTGTACTTGACGTTCGAATGGGCAGGAACAACAATAAAATGCAATATCTTATTTCCTATGCGCGAAAGCCGTAAATCGCAATGTCAACGAATATTCTATTGAAAGCCGGACTTTTTTTAAACACCGCGGGACAAATTGTTAAAAATTAGGATAGTTCTCCCAAAAGCGGGACGTATGGTCACTTTATATGAATCCTTTCTTTATATTTAGAAACGCCTTTTTTTAAAGTGTGAGTGATATCAACGCAAAAATTACATTTCGTGCCGATGTGTGCATTACTCGAAAACTCGCCTTAAAGGTATTTTAATGCTTATGATCCATTGCACTGCACTTTTTGGGACATCCTTTTCCTCTTCGGTAGGGAACTGTGTAATAAAATTCCTCAAGGCTTCAAATCATTGTAACTGACAACTCGTAAGTGCAAATTCAGGCGACATCTGTTGAGGCAATCCTTAGGACAACAGCATGAAGTTAACGGTACTTAGATCTTTATTTATATACTTTTCTTTTCTAAATTATACTTTTGTCTTAAGGTTAATGAAAATTCAAGAACTATTACAGATATGAGTTTAAACGATAACAAAAATACTCCAAACTGTGGTACTGGTAATGCTGTAAACTTCTCCTAAACCCCTCACCACAAACTGCACTAAACTGGACGTACGTTTCGATAGCAAAGCTATCATCATCAGCAGAAACGCTGAAAATGAGAAAATGAAATTTTCAGTGTTTCTGCTGATGATGACAGTGCTGGTGGGTTTCATTTTAAAGTTATTCCTTTTTTTTTATATAAATTCACTTAAGTTAAACAGGAAGCGGTTCGTAGTAACTACTTGAAGTTAATGCTGCTTCTGTTTCACGCAAAAGGGGCATCATATATCCATCTTTATATGTGGTGCTATGAATAAGCCCAAGTAAGGCTATTCGTCACCTAGGCGCGCGCCTAATAGGCATCTCTAGATAATAATCTTCCAAAGAGCACTATAAAATTCTCAAGGACTCGTCATAAAAATTAGATACCTGTTCTGCAAAAAAACATTTAAAACATTGATAATATTTTTTAAGATGTGCCCTCCGATGTGAAATCCAATGATGTTTATCCGTACATACAAAATACAAAATTGACGTCTTTCTAAAATTTTGTGTGAGTGAAAAATGCATCTAATTTAAATGTAGATATATTTCAGACAGCACCCTACGAGAAGTTGAGGGCTTGATGAAACAAGGGCCACCTTTTAAGCAAACACAAAAAATATATTTATAAAATACAAAGAAATAATACTTTAGGGAGACATGAGTTTTGAATATGATTGTACACCTCATAATCTCAATGCTTTAGAAATAAATGTATTGTTACGGATCAAAAATTGCTATGTATACCAAGGACAATAAAGCCGGTTATGTAAGTCGGACCAATGTCAAATTTACTGTTTTTAATTTTCTTGGCTTTTATTTGCGAAAAAAGTTTTTTTTTTTGTTGTATAAACATTAGAAATAATATACATATTTTATTGTTTTTTTTAGCAAATAAAACATTTAAATGTATTTATAAGTTTAAACTTCTTTCTTATAAATCTTTATGCTCTGTCCGAAATTGCAATTTCTATCAATTATTACTATCTTACATATTTAAGTGTATATACTGTAATTTAAAATGGAATTGAAATTCTTTACAAAGACTGGGGAATATCGTTAAAATGTATATTTAATTTTTAGAATAATTGGTTATACAAACCACCTCCACAGCAAATTAGTTCGTTTTCTGTTTGCCATATGTGTATATGGTTCACGCAACTGAGTATTTGTTGAACTTAGTTGTTATAATTTCATAACTTCTGCATGATTATTTATTACAAAATATGTTTTCCTTTCGGATATTTAATAATAATCTTCGCCCAAGAATTTGTTGGCAACCATAACTTACTAAAAACTAGAATGTAATCAGGACCTAAATATGCAATAAAGCAGACATTAACTTTGTTACTGATACGGTGTGTTGTCCCTTCGTTCTTGCATCTTATTTGGGTTTTAGAGTTTTTTTTCCAAAATTTGTTCAGTGGGGAGTTGACTCCCTTTGATGAGAGTTGTATTTCGATGTGCTTGATAATCGATCACCTGAAAAATGTCTACCTTCCATTTTTTTATGGATTTCTTATGTTCCTTGTTGGAAAATATGCTATATGTGAATAGATCCATAATACATGTTAATAAACATAAAAGTTCACAAGCAAATTATTTTTTATACATTGCAGGATACTGTTAGTTTTCTTTGACATATGCTTCCTTTTCTTCTCAATTTTCTTCTCAATGATTTGGTGAAGATTCTCAGGACAACTTTAGGAGTTTTCTAAGGAGATTTTATCGAAATCACTTTATAGTAATGCCTAACTGTCAGGTTTAACAGCGCACAGGATCTCCTCGATGTATTTATGTATCTCGTTGAAAATAAAAAAAATTCTAACAAGCACCAAAAGACTTGTTTTAGTAATGCCCCACACCTAATGGAAAGTATTAAAAATAACAATAATTATTATTAGCTTCGTTATTTTTAATGTCATCTAGTAATACAGCATAAGTATTGTCTGTTTCAAGCTATAGTGCGGACGGTGTCGTTTAAACACGGTAGGCGGTATACAATAACATGACAACACTGCACTATACTTTTTACTTCATATCAAATAAACAACCACGCAAATAAATAGTACACCAATAGAAATCATGCTATTCACTTGGTACATTTCCTATTATTTAATTTTTAGAATCGAATACTACAGCTATGAAAAGTAAATGAGTTTTTGTTAAATTTTTATTTTAAAAATTTTGTTATCCCAATGTGATCCTGTCATTCCAAATATTAATTTGATTTGGTGTTAATACAACCTTCTTAATAAAAATATATGAAAACCTTTTTTCTCGATGCATAAAAATAAAATGGTACATGGAACTAAATATAAATGAATTGCTTTTTGGATAATAAGTTAATTTCATCACATTTACTATTATTATGATCTACGTAGAAATGTGATATTTTAATTGAAAGCCTAATTCTATACAAAGTAGTTTTTTTATTTTATTTTTCGCATTGTCTTGTAACGCAACGAAATGAGATATGTATAACAAGTGAGAGCGGCCATATGTAACCGATATTATACCGGCCTCTGTAATTTACCTATTCCGGACTCGGCCATTGGAAGCCAAGCGAGAACACATATATTTACTGATTTGACAGGCACAAGTCAAACAGTCGGATGTGCTGTGTTATGCATGCATTCATATTCGGGTGACAAAATAATAACAACTCTCACGGCCATGTCGATTTGTAATTGAGGGTTTGCGCTGCCATACTTAATGCACGTAATAAAATGGCCGTTTTTACATCTTTTACATGAACTTCTCGGCTATTTATGCACACGCGCGTATCATGCAAGTAAATGGTAGTCTAGTGTGCATATAAGTACACTACTTACCTACGTATACCAACTCTCAGCGGCTTTGATTATACGTTCTACCGCGAAGTGATTATAATTTTATTGCTGTCGCATATTAGTACGGACGGCACGGCTATCAACGAAATAAAGTGACATTTACGACTGATACCACAAAAGCGGTGGAGCGGACGAAGTCGATTAGTCGCGTACCGTAAGTATAGACCTGGTGGTATCCTATATTTTAAGTTTGTGTTTTAGTATTTTAATTTAAATTCACTTCTTAATACCTGTCCGGTTGCATTTAGCAGGTTTATTGAGGGTTTTAAATAGGAATTTGCCACTATCCTTGAATTAGATTTAAATTCCAGATACGATAGGCGGGGACAAATCACGATAAAAATAAAAAGCATTCATAACTATAAATTAGGAGTTTATTTATTTAATGCACACGCACTAAAATTAAACGGTTTGTTATATCTCTACTTAGAAATTTTTGAAATAAGGTTTACCTACCCGATCAAAAGATTTATTATAATATGCCGAGGCACAAGTATACAGTGAGAGAAACAAAAATATCAATTTCAACTATTTTTACAGTTTAAAATGTTTATGCATTGAGATAACCATTAAATGGTAAAATTAATGCAGCTCGCATGCTGAAAATAAGCAGTTACTTTTTGTTTTGGTATTTAAAACAATAAGTTTGGCGTTTTAACAAAATTTCTAAAATTTATATGCTTAACGTATCTAACATTATTATAAATATTTTATATATATATATGTTTATGCTTAAAAGTTATTTGGTGATGCGTGTTGTTCCGTGTTCTATGCTGACATGATTTATAACCTAAAAAGAAATATAAAATAATTATCTATTTATTTATCCGATAGCATTAGCGAAATATGTATTTGTGTAGATGCAATAACATAGAAATATACATGTGTATAATCAAAATGCTCATTTCTTCAGTGCGATGTTTAAAATTCGTTATAATTTGAAATTTGCTGCATACTTTTTAAATTTTAAAATGTAATAAAAAACAAAATATTTTATTTCTATTAAACAGTGAAAAATAAATATTTCCACATAAAACAAATGCGTAACTAAAACAACTAATTACACAAATAGAGTTCAAATGATCCTCTTCCATTCTATTTCTTTTTTTTTTTGATTTAACATCATTCTTTATAGAAAATATACATTCAGGCTCCGCGTTAGAATGAGGCAGAGTCAGAACTAATTTAGTGTAGGCTATATTTCTAAATAAATGTTTATCACTAAAATTGAAAACATTAAATAAAAATTCCCAAGACTCATTTTTTAAAATAAAAGCGTATATTTTGCCTTGTCAAATTTTAAACTTAAATTGTTATGTTGAAGTAATCATCTTCTTACGTTACTTGTCAGCTGTCAGCGTGCATTATATGCCTGTGTGTGGTCGTGGTCTCTATCTGTCCTTGCGCAGCGATGCCAATGAAATTTAGTGGCATAATGTTGGATTTATTGCGGGACACGAATTTTATAAATCGAAATTCATTTTCAGCATTTTTAAACAAAATTGTCACAGCACTAAATTCTTCGTCAATTCGCCAGTATAATTTTTTTTTGTTGCCAACACATGATGTGTATAGTTATAGTTATCTACATTCTATTGCAAATTCATAATTGCATTACACAGTTATTCAAAAATAGATAGTGTTGTTTTCCATGTACATTAAATATAAATGCATTTGCCAATTTAACTGCCTTAGATGAGTTGTCATATTTGGAAACTAACGCTTTCTCAACACATAGGTAACCATAATCCCTTCCAAGTTGAAGCTTTATAAGTTTTCATGGTATATATTGCTTTGCTTATGACGCTGAGATACATATCTACTACATTGAATATTTACTCTAAGATTTGAATTACTTTACAACAGCGAAATCCTGGTACTAGGGTTAAGGAAAATAATTAAGATCTGGATTGAATCAGCCGGTAATAACACATTGCACACACAAATTATTGAAATAAATATATCTAAATGTTAAGATAACACTGATAAATGGTTAAACAAACGTAAATTTTGATAGGATATATTCTATATACCTTATATAACTACCTTTTCGTTAATTTAACAATTTCCTTGTTTGGGTGTATTCCGCAAACATATTCAATTAACATTGAAAATTAAATTAAATCAAAAGCCTGTGTATTGTCTTATTCAATTAACACTTTCAACAGTTATAGAGCTTGCATTAGCCTTACGGGGTTTTGACTCGTGTTAAGGACCTGCGAGTTCGAATCTCACTTTGGTCAGTTGCGGTAAACGCGTTTTTCTTTTCCGGCACCGTAATGATTAGGAGAGAGATTTGGCTCTGCGGGGGCGCCTGATAAGCAATAAATTGCTAAGGCTTTATTTACCCCGGAAAAAAGCTAAGGAAATAGCCCTCATAAAAGTAAATACTCTTGAAATACGTAAATTGCATTAAAAATTTCTATGCGTTGTATCAACAGTAAGTTGTTAACGCTTTTTGTAATGTTAGTTTAAAGAGTATTGCTCGTATTTAAAACAAAAACAGTGTTACATTTCATTTTTCCTTCCTGAGAAAATGAGCTATACAATAAAATTTACTAGAATATATTAGAATAAAATAAAGACGTAGGGACTGGTAGTAAACTAAAATACAAGAATACATAACAATAAGCGTACGGCGTATGTTAAACTATTTATGCGATAAACATGAAAAAGGTTTATTTACATTATATGCAGTGAACAGCTGAAATTCCTGAAATTCTCAGAAATTTCATTTACAAATAAATACTTTTTTCCATCATTGAGCGGTGCCGGTTTTAACCTACGTTTTTTAATGATATTTTGAAATTCTTTTTATACTATTTCTACTCGCGAAGGAGGATTTGTTAAAGTAACAAATATTCGGTTTTTAGTTTTTTAATTAGTATTGTTTTAATTTAACGAAGAATTATTTCAAATACCAATTTCAAAGTGTTGCGATTTATGGGTAGACTTAGCAAGAAACCAAAGATTTACTCACATATATGTATATGTTAAAATGACGAACTTTGTACACATAGGTGTGTATTTACAATGTACACCAATCAAATAACAAACTTTGTCTTCTACTTTGAAAATCGAAATTGTACACTGAGAGGAATATCTTTTTTATTTAAAAGAAATTGCATTAACCCAAAAGTTTTTGCGTTTTTTATATGGCCAACATGATTGGAAATAATATATTTTTCGTTAAAAAAATTATTCTTTTAAGTGAAAGATCTTGATAGTTGATTCAAGTCCTCTTTATTTTGAACTTGAAAACTATGCAGATTGGCAGAAAACCGTAAGCATTTTGATTCAAGAGGTTTTTCCTTTTCTTATAACATTTATTCATTTTAGACTTAAGCGTAAACACAACAAAATGCCCCGATCATTTTTCATTGAAATGAAAATAAATTATCTCAAAAAGCCCATGCACTAAAGAGGGATTTGTCGTTAAAATGTTGTGAATCCTAGTAGCATTGGAAGTTGGTCGCAGTGACCACCTAGTACTCTGGTGTGCTGTTAAAGAAATCGTCCTTTCAATGGCAATGACTCCTATCAGATGTTGATCTGGTAGATATACCAGATTAGTATGTTACGACCGTAGTTCCGAGCCTATTTTGTGCGAAATACTATCTGTTACTGGAATGAAATAGGAGATGGGCCATCTATGCGACAATTTCTCTACTACACATAAGTATGTCTGCTCATCTGCTGTACTATATGGGAAGAAAACTATTATAGGAAAATAAAATGCGATATTTATTTTTACTTTCTTGTAAATATTTAGTTAAATTAATAAATACTGCGCTAGCTTCAAATAAACCGACTTACCAAATTATTTGTTTGATTGGTACAGGAATATTTTTAATATTCCTAAACCAAGTAAGAATTTAGTAACTGTAATCGCAAATGCATGAAAAATGGTTGCAAACAACAAGATCGTTTTTTCCCGTGTATAACAGTTTTAAAACCTTCAAACTGAAAAGATTCCAATTATCTCTGAAATTTCTTCAGCCTTGCCCGAAAAATATTCATTTTGTTCATTATTGTTTGTGTATCTGAGACTTATGCGCGTGGGAACATGAATAAAACTAAAATATTTCCGCGTAAAAAAGCATTTAGTTTGAATACAGGTGCTTGCATTTTCCGTTAAAAGGCAAAGTTTTAAATCAATGTATACATGCGTGTCCACGCAAATAAACCAAAACGTCCGGCAAGACGTATTTAAAATACTGTTTATAATTCAATAACATGATAACATACTTAAAAGAAACTAAAATATGTTGTTAAATATGTACATAATAATAACAATGTAATATGTAATGTGTATTGTCTTATTTAAGCAAAAGTTATACAGACATTATAAAATATTAATTAAAACTAAGATGCGTTCCATTTAATTACTGTTACTTTTCGTCGCATGTGCTTAAGAAGGAAATAGTCCTCCGGCAAAACAGCACGCTCTTTTCAAAATAAACACTTTTTTGAGAAAAAGTATTCTTTTCGTTGAACATGATAAAACCCAAAAGTAATACAATTCTTCATTTAATGTAATCTCTTTTCTTAGTGTAGTATTTGTTTATTGACGAATTATTATTCAGTGTAGTTCTCTCATCATATCAAAAAACTATTTATTTCATACAAAGTAGTACTAATTTATATTATTGATTATAATTATTAAATTATATTATTGAAATCACTGACTTTCACCGCTATGGATTGAGCTCTGTTTTACACATATGTTTTTTTTATTAAATATACTGAGATTAATATCTACAATTTCAAACTACTTAACAAGATGGCCAACCCTATGGGCAAAGTACACTGAGGGAGCGACAGATATTAAATTAACAAAACAGGTTTTGTTAATAACATATTGTTGATTTAACCAAAATTTACCAAAACTCACTTTTCTATATACGTGCCCTGATCTAAATATTATTATCGACAAGACTCTTGTAGTCGCAAATACATTGAATATATTGTATGAGTACAGAAAATGTTGTAAAGATGGCAGTTCTCCTGTTTTACTACTGTAACGACGTATATCTAAAAAGAATTGAATGCATGGCAGGCCGAACATACTAGTTAAATATCTTACAGGAACTGTGGTCTTCAGAATTGCAACTAGCATCGCACCACCACGGGTGCGAATCAACCCCAATGCCAGGGACAACTGGCAGAAGCCATAGTAATGACTACTAAAATACAGTTTAATAAATTATTACATGTTTATATAATACATTGATTTATTGAAGCCAAGGAAGTAGCAATATACAGTAAGTATGAAAGGAATTTGCATTAACATAGTATTTCCGTTTTTCTTTCTTCTTTGACCTTTGTATTTGATATATATTTTATTCTGTTCTTGTTTTGGGATTACAGGTCAGAATAATCAACTAAATAATTTTCTTTATGAATGCTACGTTTCATTGCTTGTCTGCACCATTTTCAAATTGTTAAAAATTAAAAAAAAGAAGTATTAACAAAGTATGGCGAGTTAAATAAAGTTCGTATAATGAATTGAATCTGAAAAATATTTGGCACCGTAAAATAATACCTTGAGATCGAATAAGACTGCCCTGATCCTACTCCACTTTTCACGAAGATTATATCAATATTTACATCCACTGTTTCGAATGAAGTTAGTTCATAAAGCACAGTAACGTGCGGTCATTGTGCGGTTTTTGTGCGTATGCAACTTAATATACGCTAAATTCAACCCGGACAACAAGTGTAGTGAACCAAAATTGCATCTAAGGTATGAGTCATTCAACTAACTCCCGCGCAAAAATAACGTAATAGATATTTTCCAAAACAGTATATTTCTGATAACAAATACAACCAGGTTTAATTAAAGGTATAGAAGGTTTAAACAATATATATTGGAAAATACACATGTATGTAATATCTTAACTTATTATATCAGACATTCTTCATAATTTATATGAGGTGCTGAATGGACAATAAGGGGTTTTCATAGTAATACGCTCTACAACAAAAATATAGTATAAATTAAAAAAATGGGAACATGTTCCTTTAACGTATCTGCACTGCTTACATGCTGTGTTCAAAGTGAGAATCACCATTATTTATGCAAGCATCTACCCTCTTCTTCATGTTTTCAGAAACATTTATTAATTGCTCATTTGTAATATTCTCTATTTCATTTCTTATTGCTTATGTCAATTGATCCATATTATGTAAGCAGTTTCCGATAAATTTTACTTTTTAGATGATCAAATAAAAAAAAATCAAGCGGTGTAAGATCGGGTGATCTAGGTGGCCAATGTTCAAAGCCAATAACTCTGTTATCAAAAAATTCCTGCAAATACTTTCTTGTTTCTTTTGCTGTATGAGCAGTAGCATTGTCATTTTGAAAATAGCCTAGCTGTAATTCATTATCAAACAATTGTTCCACAAATTCATGTAATATAAGTCTATATCTAGCTTCCGTTATTGTATCTTCAAAGAATATCGGTCCTATACGTCTCATGGGCATTGCAACCCATATCCCTATTTTTACAGGATTCAATTCCAAAAAAAAAAAACACGTTATGCTCTCAATGCGAAATGAAGGCGTAGTCTTGTGAAAAACTGTATGTGAAAATTTCTACCACATTTTTATTATTATTATTATTATTATTAAAAATTAACAAACAATAATATGGAATGACTAAATAAGCAAAATTCAAATACGAATCGCACGGCTATGTAGAACATATGTCAACTTTGACAGTAAAATTTGAGGAAAAGCTGTATTACTAATTTCATTACAATGATTGGATGAAAATATTGATTTGCACATCGCGGAAAGTAGTGTAGGATCAGGATCAATCATTCTCGATCTCAGTGTATAATTAATATAGTACTACCCAGATAACAATTTAAGGTTAATACAAGCCTTTTTAAACGTTGTTCCGACAAGGGAAAAAGGTTGTCAGCAAGCTTGTTATGGCAAGGGTGTAAGCTTACTGCAAGGTTATGACAAGCTTGCTAGTTGACACAGGACAAGGTTTTTCCCAAGTAAGGTTACAGGTTAAGCTTGTCTGTAAAAGCATGTGATAAGGTTACCATGGCAAGGTTCCCATAAGCTTGTCTGTAAAACGATATGACAAGGTTGGAATGACAATGTTGAGCCAAGCTTTAGAGAAAGCCTGTACAAACCTTGATAAAAGTTTGTAACAATCAAAACAAAATAGGAATTGGATATTAATTTCTTTTTTTCTTGGTTTCTAGGTCATAAAAATATAGAAATGTACATAAGGACGTTTCGTTTTAATTTCAAGAGCTTTTTCAAGATATATGTAAAAATATAAATTATAAATGGTATACATTTTTTTATTTAATAAACAAAACATTGTTTACTATGAATTTTGAATTATGATTTTTATCATTTATTAAACAATTTACTTATAAGTTACACCATTTACAATTTATATTTTTATATGTATACTTGAAAAAGCCTTTGAAATCAGTGAAACGTCTTATTAATGTACATTTCCATATTTTTGACCTAAAAAACAAGAAAATGAAGAATTAATACCCAATTCCTATTTTGTTTTGATTGTTGTCAGCTTTATCAAGGTTTGTATAAGCTTTCTCTAAAGCTTGGCTATAGTCAAGGAAAGGAGTTGGGTATATGACCTCTTCTTCATGTGACTTTGAAAATTACTAAGATATTTTAAGGAAAGATATAACCAGCAAGCTGAAACCAAAATAAATTCGTACAAATAAACTTTATGTAACTCCAAGTGTTTCCAAAAATGTTTTTTACAAATTATTGCTAAACAAAACTCAGAGAGAATTTTAGTAAATTAGATATAATTTGCGTTCTTTTTATTATTTTCGGATGCCGTCCATCGTCTCCTAAAATATTTTAATTGTTTTCAAAATCACATCTGCTTGCATCAAGTAAAATTCATTCAAATAAAATTAGAATTTCAGTATTTAATAATAAAAAAAACTTCTACATATTTATATATACATATTTAGATTGCGTTTTTATATTTATATAGAAACAACACTATAATCTATTTTCCGTTGCCATCGTGTTGCCGCGATTCTCTGTAATAAAAAAACGACAACTATTAAAAAATTAAACAATACCAGAGATGGGAAGACAAGGGAAACGGCTATCAGTTTTCCAAGAGTCGACAAGTCGTCGTGGATATTATGAAAAGTAACTGTTTCCCTCGTTACTACAAAATACAAACTATCTTATTTTTACTATACTTAGTGGTTATTAAATAAAATACTCACCAAAAATAATTTTAAGCATTTCAGTCTTCTGGAAAGGGTTTTTTAAGCTTTTCCCTGTTAGAGAATGATTTGCCGCAATATTGTCCTCTAGTGGCTTTTTTAGGATGTTTGATGTCAAACTCTTAACGTTCCTTCCATGGGTTGATATCAAATATCGAATCTGTAAATTTTTGTTGGAATTAATTCAATAAATGAACATGGTTTCAGACTTAAAAAAACAGGTAATAATTTAAATAATATCAATTACTCACCAACTTTTTTTCTCCAAGAAGAGTTTTCAACTATTGATGGTTTACTAATGTCATAGAAGCTTTTATATTCGCTGAAAAAGAATTTCATAAGTTATGAAATTGATTCTCCTCTTAATCCTTATTAGTTACCATATAATGCCTGTTGTATTGTGGCAGTCTGTTGGGCCAAACCTTAAACCGTATCCATTTTAGTTTCTAAACACTCTGCTATGAAGAAAAATCTTCTAAGACCTTCCACATTACACCTGGGTTTAATTTAATTTGGTGACGCTCATTACTGTAATCGGTTCCTAAAAATATTTGATAACATTAAAATGATTTCTTGAAATAAGAGATACAAATACATATATATAATATTCTTATTAATTATAACACTAAATTTATATGTGTATTTTGAATTTCTTTAAAAATTCTATTACACTGTCATTAAAACTGAAAAAAACCTCAAACATTTAATTATTCATAATTTTCTGAATTATATAAAATCAAATTATACTACAAGCTATCTAGTTAGCAAATATAAACTATAACTTTTAAACTAAGTGCATTGGCTTATGCGCTTATGGTGTAGAAAATTAGGGTAGAATTATATGCAATAGTTGGGGCAATTGGGGCAGACACAGTTCAATTCATCGGTTAGAATTATAAACTATTGATATTCTTGAAGCAACAACGCATATCTAGTAAAAGATATAAAATTAGGTAATACTTACTTTTGCATGAATGATGTTTTAAACTATTATACACTGAAACAGCTCAAACGCGTACAACACAACTGGACACAACAAATAATGGCGGTCGATGACAGAATAGCGGAATGGCGGTTAAACCAAAAAAAAATCAATACTCGATAAACGATTGACGCCGAATCACTCCGGAAATACACGAAGTCACCGTACCTTGATATAATAACTTTGTCGCAACCTTGCATTAACCCCAGCATTAACCTTTTACTGTTAAGTTTGTCTGGACAAGGTAAAGTTAAGCAAGTGGCAAGCTTATCGTAAGCTTACGTGTTATCTGGGTACTAATTTCAAATAAACAGTTAGTGAATTGATTTAAATATGTAGGCACGTTTAATGCATTTTTCTTAATCTAATCCAGTTCACTTCTTTCAAAACAATTATTCTACACATTTGAATCGAATACCTGGTACTAACAAAGTAAATTTGGAAGAAATAAATATTTGTTTATCCATATGTTAAAAAAGCTACATACTTGGGTCAATTAATATTACATTGATTTAACAATATCTTTTCTTTTGTGTATTATTTATTTTAAAAAACAACCTTTCCTTACTGACAAACATTTAGTATTTCTTATTTCTCTTTAATACTGATACCTACTATACAGATATATAAACTAAATTGCAAGTTGGGCGCATATTTTTAGTTGACTTGTGATAAAGTTAAGTTATTGAAAAGAAGGGAAAATAGCATAGCAATTTTCAGGTTGAAGGCCAGTGGATTTTATATATATTTGGACATATTATTATTAGACCATTAGATAAAAACAGACGTGCTTTACCGCTGAACAAATCGTAACATAGTTTTATAGGACTAAAATCCATGATTATTATTTAATTGAAATACCTGTGCTGTTATATATCCTGTAAAAATAAAACGTGACCATTACACGTCTTTTACGACGCACATTTCAACTATAATTCTATAGATTAGCGTTGCCGAAACAGTCCAATATAATGGCAGTCCATTTCTAATCATCCAAGATTATGGCGTTACGCAAATTATATGTGCGCGGCCGTTATCGCATGTTCGCCATGCAATCCTTTCAAGTTATGTGCCTAGTGAAAAAATGTAAATCCCAAAAAAAAGTAACTCGAATTTCTACTGCGTATTATATAATTTACACATTCATAGAATGGAAAATTATAGCTTTGGTTTACATTTCCTTGTGGTTCTTTCAAAAGAACGCCGCAACATATGCTGTTCGTAATGTATAGAGTGCATGGGATCTGTTCAGAGTAATAATAATGATAAGAGCTCGTAATTTATCTTAACTCATGACGTTTCTTGCAAAATATATAAACATAAAGTATAGTACTATAGTTTATGGGCTTAGTATTATTTTATAGAACAATAGATTTGTATAGACCTATGTTTAAATAAAATTAGCCATTTTTCTTCTAAAAGCCGATCTTGTTTTCTATACTAAATATACTAAAGAAGTATATACGCCATGTGTTATGTGAAATTTGGCTATTAAATGAGATGGAATGACAAAATGAGTTGACTCTTTAGCTGTTAGAAACTACAAAAGTTCCTCTGGTTCTATATAAAACTACGGTCCTCCTGCATAATCTGGCAATCGAAATGATATGTAGGAAAATAAATAAATCAAATTGAAGTGTTCCTGCATTGTTAAACCATTGTTAGTAGAAGTAGGCACAGAAGTAATTAAAATAGAGTACTTGCAAAAATAGAGATTTACCATCGTCCTACCTGTAATGTATTATAAAGTATGCGTCTTGTTCATTATAGGCAATAAAAAATAAAAGAAGTACTTTACATTGACATTAATAAATCAATCAACCAATCGATTCAAGCGACATAAACAAAGAACTTATTAAACGTTAACACAGCTAATCTTACCCAAAAGCTTCCAACTTTGCATCTACGTATCTTTTAATTCCATCATATTCTGATTCCTTTTTTTTTGTTGATCCACTAGATGATGAAGATACTTATTAAAAATATGAAGACAACCTTTTGTGCTGTTTGTACTGTCATTCGAAAAAGATATTGTTCCCCCCGGAACCGCGTGAGCATTACATCAGGAGGAATGTTTAGGTAAGTTGGTCGGACTTTTAAATATCTCAGTTAGTAATCAAACTCTCTCTTCTTCCTCGTTAAAACAAATTCAACGTACGAGTAAACTCTCTGCTAGGCTCCTCGGTTCTCTACCATCTTAATTATAACGTTGTCAGGTGACAGCGCGCCCAACTCATTCTCAACGGTTTCTCCTTCGGTCTTCCATCTCGAACACTCGAAAAAAAGTGTGGTTGGCGTTATCCTTCTCAGAATCCTGATACGGGCAACGGGCACTGTCAGCTTTCCCCATTATAAACAGACAATCCTGAAAGTAGCCGTGCCCAGGAACTGGATAAGATAATAACCTCTCCATGCTCCTATTCATTCAAACTAACAGATCTCTTATCAATCTAGCTATCCATCTGCCCTTACTACCTTACTTCTGCCAGAAACGAAGAATGTGCTCCCGCGCTTCTTGGCTGTAATTTCCTCGGCCTTCTTGCGTTTCCACCTGCGTTTTCTCTCCTTAGCCCATAGCCGTTTCGGAAACGGTTTTATATGAGCTAGCGACCCGTACTGCCATTTTTGTAATACTTCTTCCGGTCTAGTGTGTCTGCCCAAATCTCACATCCGTAGAGAAGAATCGATTTGAACACTGATATGAGAGGCCGCCGTCTATCCGTGGAAGGTCCGCGCGATCTTGCGTCGCAGTTCCAGGCATCTATTCCGGAGATTCGCGATCTCTGTCGTTCACCAATAGACGGCACCGTGTCTGACGCTTCTGCTTATGGGCATCGCTATATCACACGCCCTCTCGCGATCTCATTGAGGAGACCTCCTCATTCATTTTCGCGACATTCCATCCTCTAGGTTTACAACTCCATTTGTTCCCTCAGCAGCAACCTCACTCATCGCGAAAGTAGTGTACTGAGGTTCGCTGCCGGTGTAGTCGATGACCCGCCAGTCCGTGATTTCCCGAACAAGAGTCTTTGAAGCGAACGTAACATCGGGAATGGTTTCCCCGTAACCTGAGCGTCTGAAGGTGGTGGTGCTGCTTTCGTTGACGACGTGGAGGCGCAATCTTGCGGCCATGTTCAGGACGGATCGCCCACTGCGGTCAGTAGAGCCATGCCCTGGCACTCAAATCGCCAGACACGATGACTCTATATAATAATAATAATAACAATAACATTACTATTATGTACCGTAGAGGTTCTCGTATGAACGCAAAACACCTGAAACTTTACTGGATGTGGAGATAACGGAAATTTTATTGTAAAGATCTGTATTGAAAAAAGACTCCATTGCACGAAACTAATAGAGCCATTCAAATGTTCGAAGAGTACTGCAGTCGTGAACTTGTGTGGGCGCCTCCACTGCAAGAGCCTAACTACTAGTCGCCTGGACCTGATGCTATCAACACCTTTCGGTGAAAGAAACTCACCGCAACCAATGAGCACCTTGCCCAGATATTCAATGGATTCTTGAGACATCTCCAACTTATATCAATATGATTAGTAGAGCGGAGGGCCATAGTAATTTCCGCCCTATCACCTGTTTAAATGCAATTTAAAAGTATCATCTTCACTCTAATGACGCTATTTATGCAGTGGATGCACCTAGGAAGGGGAGGTTAGGAGAGGAAAAGCTTCTTTTCAAGAGAGGAATCAATTAGGGGGACTTGTTGAGCCCCTTTACTTTCTGAATCACTCTGCTGCCACTGTACATCGTCCTACTATAGCAGCCAGGATATCTTGTGGGTTAAGCTGAACATTGGCAAATACCATATAACACGCTTACTATATCTAGATGCTCTTAAGATGCATGCGAAAGAAGAAAAAGAACTAGAGAACATGATTGAAGAAGTTCATACATGTCACAAATATTGGCATGTCTTTTGATGAGGAGAAGTAGATTAGATTAGATTAGATTAGGATTGGGGTGGCCTATCGACCTGTTTCACCGCGACCTTTTCAGATCTATTGTGATCCCCTATTTCCTAGAGGACGCTCTCTAATTTTGCCCTCTTAATTAGGCCTATCATCTTTGAGAGCGGCTTCTTTATGTAGCTACTAGCTGTGGGGTTCTCCTCCCCATTACTAGAAACCTTGTCCTCGTCAGGCCTTCACATTGGCACAGCACATGAACTGGTGTTTCTTCCTTCTCTTGGCAGTGTCTGCAGGTTGCATCATCTGCCAGGCCTATGTTGTACATATGCCTATTCAGGCTACAGTGACCAGTCAGCAGACCTACAATCATTTTGACAGTCTTCCTGTCTTTATTCAGTAGATCTCTCGTGAGTTCAGCCTCTGCTCCTTTAGGAACTCTTTTGCCTGCCATTGTCCCGGTGATTTTTGCCACCACTCTCTGTACTGATTGTATATCCATTCATTGATGGATTTTTAATTTGCGATTTGGTGGATGAGGAGAAGTGCTTGATCTTGCATGTTAGAAAGGGTAGAGGCCTGGAGATTGAGGAGGACGTACAGTTGTTGGATGGCACTGCGATTCATCACCTCAACCGAACTGGCACACATATCATGGCATAAAACAAAAACAGATCTATTAAGGATCTCTGAGAGCGAAATACAAACAAGAATTAAAACGTACATGGTTATCAGGTCGGTCTGGAAAAAATAAATGTTTTTTTATGATCATCTTCACTAACGTAGTTGATAAAAATGTGATTTATAACTTCCAATCCATCCATCCAAGTTTTGACTAGAATTATGCGATGTTGAATATACGCCTGTGAAAAAGGTTGCAAGCTTGTTTATTATATTTTAAGGATAACGATAGAAAGCAACTGAAAGGAGAAATGGAGTAGAGAAAATCTAATTATTGGGAGAATCTCCAGGGAATGAGGCAAAGTAAAATTCTTCTGAGAATCTATAATCATCAGAAGAGATTTACAAAATGCATCAACCTGAATAAGAACAATGTTCGCATATTAACAGCAATACTTTCAGGTCATTGTAAACTGAAAGGACAGCTGAGCAGGCTTGGATTCCCAAAGGAATCTGAATGTAGATTTTGTGAGGAACAGGATGAAACACCCATCCACCTCCTCTCAAATTGCGTAGCGCTATGTAACTCAAGGGCGTTTTTATTTTAAGTTTAAAAATCAAAATTGTTCTTCCAGTGTCATCTTGGAATTTTAAAAGTAGGGCTAATATTAAGACTTGTAATTAATTTAGAACATTTTTTTTTCCAAGAATTACTTTCTTTTTTATAAATACATCGTGTAATGTAGATGTCATTTTAATGCTTAACTTATCCACAAACACAAATTTTTATTTTATTTATGATGGGTAACAATAAGTACAGGTTTTGTCAATAATACATGCAATTATACAAGGTTATTTTAGGTAAAACTTAATTGTAACCAAAGAAATTTGTTTAAAGCATTTAAGTATATAGTACTAATTTCTGACCCCTCAGTTTTATATGAATTGGCATTCTACAAATTGTTTTGCCAAGTAACGATCAAAATACCATTGATTTATTTATTGATAAACGGGCTGAGGGGGGAACACGCCAAAAGTTGCAAACAACGTCGTTTAAGAAATCTCTTTTTCTGGCTACAAACACCAGATTTAAATACAACTACCAAAAGACATAAAGAAAAATACCAAGTGTCGCTACTTCAGAGAACTGGCGTTTATATCATAAAAAAGGAAGAAGGAAAGGCAAGAAAAAAAAATTAAAGGCGAAGGATATGGGACGCAAAGAAAAATTAAAATAACAGAAAAGATAAAATAGAGGAAGGGAGTACTGAAGAAGTAAGAACAACTGATAATGAAGAAAAATAATTTTAATAATTTGGCAGTAGGTCCGTATGTAGTTGTTAGATATGGAAAAATGAATGCATCCTGGAGAAGTAATGACGCGGAGGAAATTAGAGTAAGAGTTATGGGAAGGAGTGGTGTAATTATGTGGAAATGGCCTCTCCCAGACGATATTTTGTGGTATCCAAAGGAGGATGTAATGGAAACTATAAAAATGCATGTTGAACGAAATAAGCGTTTAATGTTTAACATTCCAGAAATGAAGAAATATAATCGATGGTCAGAATTTGGTACAAATAAAATTTTGGGATGTCAATAATTTGTACATATGCGCTGTTAACAAATAAATTGGAAAATCTAAATTTAATAAGTGATAATGGTTACCACATAAAGCATTTTAATTAATTAATGTATTATCTTTGTAATAGTGTTTTTGTAAAATATTATTGACATCATTCTGTCCCTTAAAGTGTCAGTAATTACCTTACTTGCTTTCTTTTACCTAAAGAACTTAATTTTTTAAATTGATAAAATGAATTGAGAATTCTGCTGCGTTTATATTGTTTATAATATTTAGGATTAAGTTTGAGGGTAGATGTAATGTCGCTAATAAACCATACATTTAGAATAATTTGTGCTCGAGCTTTTAAATTTAGGTACAAATACTTTAAATGCATCAGAGTAAATAGTATTGTTTATTTATATTGTTATAAACTACAGAGCACACACCATTAACTTTTGCTTTTTTTAAAATTATACCACATATTATTTTTGCTTTAAATAGCGTATCTGATTATTAGACATTCATGCCTATCTTTGTGCTTACTTTTTCGTAGAAGAAGTTGTGTCACCATTTTGCATGATTTGTGTTGCAGATATCATTTAAAAACTTTCTACAAAAGAATTATTTCGTAGTCACCCGTTTTTTTTTGTCTCATTCAAATTCTAATTCAGAGTTTAAGTTTGCAAGATTATGTTATTCAAATAGCGTTGGAAGTTGATTCATAAAGTAATCAACAAAAAGGAAAACAATTATCTATATATGCAGAGTGAATGCATTACTAACTATTCATCTTGCGGGCAGTGCGTGGTAAATCTCACGAATCAAATGAAGTACTCAACAAGTATAAATAATTCATTAGGGAAGAGATGAAATCTGCGCCGTCGCCGAACTCCTCAATTTACATGTAAATAGTAGAAGT
The DNA here is from genome assembly GCA_004143645.1 of Protaetia brevitarsis. NCBI lineage: Eukaryota > Metazoa > Arthropoda > Insecta > Coleoptera > Scarabaeidae > Protaetia > Protaetia brevitarsis. The sequence goes on along the minus strand of RXPK01000558.1, from coordinate 2,975 downwards.
GCATATATTACTTATATCTCGTTCCATCATAAAGGTGTCAAAATATAAGCACGAGCTATTTTCATAATTACACGTTAGTCAAATCGTTCTCTGGGATCTAAACATATTTATAACTCGAATGTGCTCAAGTCTGGGGAGATAATGGGCTCTCGGCAAGGGCCTCCCGTATCCGTGGTAAAAACAACACGCCAACAACGAATACGCTCGCGTGGAAATCTTTGGTGCACAAAAACAAAAGGAGGAAAAAGGCACGACAAAAGAATGCTGAAAAGGGGTCACGCGAAAGGTCAGACCGGCCATTTGGGATCCATCACTGGTATATTAGGATCCTGTGAACTTTCAAACGACCATAGGTATACGTCTAACTTGTCCAAAAGAAATAGATGAACAGTAATCAGCGTGTCAAAAGTATAGGCTTATTTATAATATAACGTGATGAAAATGCGAAAACCTAACATTAACCTATATACCCTGCCACCCACACGAGTAAACCCACGAGTACAGGGGGCAGGTGTTAGTGTTCATCTAATTATACGTCCGTATGCAGGAAGTAAGTAAAATATATGCAATATCCTGTTAATGTTGTTATTATTATTTTTTCATTTGTTATGAATCACTTACAAAGTGACCTGGTTTTGGATGGCTTTTAGATCCATCGACAGTGCATTATAGATCTTACAACTAGTAAGAGAACATATCGGCGATTTTTCATTTAATGTTGCTTTATGTTTTTGAATACATAATTGATGTCTACGGATATCATAGACAGTGCCAGGCAGTAAAAACATGTACATATTGTGCCAAACATATTGAGCGGGCTTGTAAATGTAAATTAATATAAAAGTAAGAATATTGTACTTAATGAAAATAGGTCTGCATGAATCCCTTGGCTTAAGATTGAATATTAATCTGAGTACTATCTTTCGAGCAACGTGATAGTTAGCCACACGGCCCCAGATCTAAATATTAAAAGCAATCACGGAATAAATCACACATTATAAATATTTAAAAGAAGTTTGTGGCTGAATATATGTTTTAATTGTGTTATCGTGAAACTGCATCCATTTGTCTTCTTAAAGATTTTCCTTACATGATCCTCAAAATTTAGACCAGTATCGACTCTTATCGCAAGATGGGGTGAGAGTTGCAATTTCTGTGGCAAAATTAAATTCATTGATAATAATAACAGGCCTATGCTGGACAAACTGAACAAAAACGGTTTTATTATTGTTTAAAATTAATTTATTTTTATTACACCAGTTCGGGAAGTCCGATTTATTTCCACATTAAGCTCTTCAGAGGAGATAGCAGAAACTGCGACCGAAGTGTTGTCCGTGTTAGTTGTACAATGTCCGGTGCCAATCGAATCCGGGAGATCGTTCACAAAAATGAGGAAAAGTAGTGGTTCCAAAATGGAACCCTGGAAACCCCGGACAGACAGCACTGACCTCCGAAATTCCGCAGTGGCCGACCATCCAGAAAAGAATCCATCCACTCAAGCACCGGATCCTTTACATCAACAAACTTTATTAAACCCGAATATAAACTACCAAAAGCCTGGAATAAATCAAAAAATATCCCGGCCACATATTCACCTTTATCCAAGTGCTCATATTTACCGCACCATATTTACTTGCCGCGAAAACCGTGGCGTGCACTATGAAATATGTTAAATTTGTTAAAGGAAAGTAATAATTTATTAAATATAATAGTTCCAAAAATTATAGAGAAAGCACTAGATTTTGAAATAGGTCTACAATTAGAGAGATTAGACGGATGGTTTTTTTTATATGTAGAAACTGTTTTAGCAGTTTTCGGCTACCGAACGAAGAGATTCGTTGAAAATCAATCGCATCAAAGGCCCTACCAACTCATTTGTAACAAACTTTACAGTTCTGGCCTGATAACCGTCCAATCCAGCACCCGATCCTAACTTTATTTTTTTATTGCATTTAGGATTCCTTCACATGAAGTCTCATGACGTACGATTGAACTAATTTTAGTTTTGGATACAGTCATGTTTGAGATTGTTAAGGGCCGAAAAATACATCAACATTATTTAGAGCATTTGTCACAAAGTGCCTACCAAAAATATCACATATCTGATCAGGATCCATTACCTGAGCACCATCTACAGTAAGATGCAAAGGAGTCATTTCTCTTTTTGTAACTTTGATATGCTAACTAACGCAACGCCACCGCTCTCGCGAAACGTTTGCGTTGCGATTAATGCGAACAGAATAATGCCTTTCTTTGGTTTCAATAATACCGATCTAAATTTGGCTTTCTTAGATTTGTAGATTATTGTTAACTCAGGATACCTTTTTTACAGATAATACTAATCGTGTATTTCGTTCAACATTGAGGTTAACTTGTTACTTATCGAAGTACTACCGACTCTACCACTAGAAGCAGCCTTCCTAATATTAGAGCATGTAAAACCATAAAATAAATTGAATATGTAAATAAAATCATTAAACATCATGGTAGCATCTCTATCTCTACAATCAACAAACACATCAGACCAGTCAATGAGTTGTTGTTTTTTCAATAAAGCGTTGGCCATAAACATCTTTAGTTCCAATACGATTAATCTTATCCATCACTTCCTGACAAAACTGCATCATTCTTTTAATTTTTAATAAATGTATTTTGTACGGATGAAACTTATTTTTAGACAAGAAAAAAGGACAAGTAAAGTGATATAAGGACAGTTTTGTTAGTAAGGTTTTTGGTCCTTCAAAATTAATAAGAACATCCAAAGAATTATTTTCATTGGTATCAATTTTATGTCGACCGGATTTTGGCTGATTTTGTTTCATTAAACTTGCAACACCCTTGAAATCGTTGACTTTTAAATACTTTCTTCAGGGAATATTGCATGCATCTTGAAGAGTCTCTGTCTGTTTCCAAAACCGACCATCATTAACAAACTAATTCTTTTATGTTCTGATAGTTCGCCCATAATGAACAAC
>RXPK01000557.1:0-99516 GCA_004143645.1 Protaetia brevitarsis | reverse complement strand
TTTTCTCACGCAATTTATAATACATTTTCTCATCATAGAGTCACATCTTTTACTTTTCAAAGTCAACTCATACTAAAGCGCTAATAGGGGATGGTGATGCGCTAGATTCTCTGATACCTACTCAGACCCAGCAAGAAAGAAGCTAAAACCATTACTGGACTGGTAACTAGATCTGCCCCTGGAAAAGTACCTAAGGTTTCGGAATTTTACATAAATCAAACCAGTAAGACTTATTCCAATTGCAGTGCTGCTGTATAATATAAAAGCACGAATTCCACCATTCCAAATTATTCACAGACACTTTAGTGTATGTATTACACGAATTCCGTCTGCATTAAGTGCTTTTCATACTGCGTTCGTCGAGAAATAGATACCAGCACAAGCAACCAAAAAAAAAAACAGGCACTTTTTTTTAGATTTTGCCGATTAACCAACAACATGATTTCTTCTACTACCTCGCTTAGTATGCAAATTTTTGGGTAGCCGACATGTGGTGTGTGGCCACAACGCAAACGGTTGTTTCTAATCGACCACACCGTGAACGCAACGTCTTGGTTGCAGCAAAGATCCCAGAAGGCGTACCCTTTACTTTAGATTATTAACAAATTTTCATCTTGAGGTTTTCCTGATTGGACCATTATCTGTGCGTAATTTCGAACACAGTCGATTCGATATGGTTTTTGTAGTATCGTGAAGATTATTTACGCAATTTATAACCTGCAATTTACGTTTTCAATGTGATTTGTACGATTAATAAGGCGTGGTGTATTAAGAAGCATGTTTATTGCTTAATATTAAAGGTATTTATTGATTTAGCGTATTTAAATATGTTCAAGAAAATAGCATTGTGGTGAAAATTAGTATTAAAATTGTAATCGTTGACGAGAAAAATTAGATGATAGCAGTTAAGATACCCTGACCCTGATAAATTTATTTTTTAAATACTATTGCCTAAGAAAGATATTTTAATGTTTTTAAACAATTTCTAGTCAAAGGTAATGCCTACTTACTTTTATTCCCTAACAGCCAGAAATATTACATAGATTTTTTAAAAATATATTTTTATAAATATTTTTCCTGGGCGGTTTTTGAATATATTTTTCATATGTTTTTTTCAAATATAGACTAAATATTTCTATTAAAATATTTATTCCATATTTTAATTAATGTAAGCGCATATTTTTTCTAAAATATTTATAGAATATATTTATATGAAAATTGAGATTTTTTATGCAACTATTTAATTTTCAAAATGAACTAAATTGTTCTTGGTTATTTAGAATTATATCAACGTGGGATAACGAAAAGTTGGAACATACATAGAGTTGTCTAAAAGCAAGAATTATTTTTTCACACTCACCATACGAGTTAAAATACAATACGTTCGTGGCATTTTTTAAGGCTACTGAAGGTTTATCAAATTAATCACTATTTTTTTAATTGAAGTGTTCTAAATGAAAAACAAACGTGTTTATTATCATTTTATTTGAATAAGCCAATAAAAATGAAGAATACTCATTTTTAAGTCTAGCCTTTGCTGGTTGCCATGGTACACCCTATGGCTTTTTTCATATCTACGGTAGTGGCGCTTTCATGTTCGTTTCCTTGTGGCCTTTAAACAGTGCCATTGTATTAGATCTAATTCCATGATAAAACATCGTACAACCATTTACAACATCTACTAATATATTTGGAGCATTTACAATAATTGGAGTGAGTAGCTACATCTAATACTTGACGATACTTATTTTTTATTTATTTTCATAATATTTGAAAAACATTCTACGTACAAACAATAAAACAACACAACGTATTCTAACCTCTATTTGAGGTTATGACGCTTATCTACCGAAATGAATCTCTTAAGGCAAATCAACTAGCTAATTTATCTGGTAGATGCAGTACATATTATGATGCATAAAACTTCTAACAAATTATATTATTAAACGATTTCCTGTACATAGCGATATTGAGCATTCCAATTATCTTATAAATGCCATGACATGTTCAAAGTTTTTGCTTACCTCGTAGTCACCACAAAAACTAAAACACACCCCGTAACAATTAATTGCACAGTTAACCCTAATCTACCCTAATTACGTTACTATAATTAAACTATAACCATTTATGGACAAACGAATGAAAACGTTGATGATACGCACGTGCGCGTATGCATTCTATGTACCTAATCCATAGACGCGATAAACAATACTAAAATCATATAACACCGCACCTAATGAATAGAGGTGTTGTGTCGACGTTCGCAACTTACAATATTACAAATAATATAATACAAACGCAGTATATTTAATAGAAACAGTTACAGCGCTCAGCTTAGATACTAATTAAATCCATATTAGATATTATTATCTAAATTAATCTTTAAACTTCATTTTAAATAGTACATACCTACTTAATATAGTATGCATATTTTACCCATTTTATATTATTCGTCCTACGCACCAAAATGTACAAAAGCAAAAATTCAATCTTTTTTTTTTATATGAAAATAAATATTTACAGAAATACAAAGCAATAATATTCTTGCAGAGTTATTGAAAAATATATGAGAAAAATTTGCAATAAAATATTATTAATGCTACATAACATATATATTTTTTAAATGTTTCCTAATATATTTTCTATAAATATTTTTGCATATTATATTAATATAACTAATATTCTAAAAGATTAATATTTTTTAAATTATTGTAAAAATTGAATAATATAGTTGGTCACTGGGAAGTTGCCGTTCTTTTATTGTATTCTTCCGCGTATAAATTTAATAATAGAGAAACCCCCCCCCCCCGCCTAATCATTTTATCTTTTCTTGCTCGCGATTTTCACGTACTCTACCACTTTGGTGCCGGTAAATTAGTAAACCTGTATATGTACTTGTCTCGCAAGCATGAATGATAAATATTTGCAGGATAATCCAATTATAGTTTTCTCTCCAACCCTAGACGTGTTACTTTTCGATACCACTGCAGCTTTCATATACTCGCTACAATTTCTCATTTCCCTCTTCTTTACCTATTCAAATGTGCACCAAAACCAATTTCGTTCGATCAATATCGGCCTTAATAACTAGAGTTGGGCAAATTTTCCGGCACGGCAGGTACGTATTCAGAACGTGCGCTCCAACTCAATGTACTCCCATATAAGCAGATGAACCGTATTTAGAGTTTGCTAATGGGCTAGTAACAACATGATGCCCGTTTTTCCTTATAAAATGTTAAAGAAATATTTTATTTAAATATGCAGTGATATAAAATGCGAATGCATCGCAAGGTGGCCCGTTTGTCCGATTTGGTCCACAAGGAAAATGTACACAACTCTATTAATATCACTTATGTTTTATAAATACATGCTAAATTACAATAATACGATTGATCTGCTTATTATATTAACATATTTGAAGCCCAGGCGTCGCAATACGTATCTGCTCCGCCGAACGATTGCCAACTCTATTAATAACCTAGCGGTCGTTCTGTTGCAATTTTCCGTCTCATTTCACCGAAGAAAACAGTAAACATACGCACAAATAAGATAATTATATCGCGGGCGCCCGCGGTACGAATCCAAGAGATCGAAGGTAACGTTTGACTTTACGACTAATCGTTATAATTAAGATAATCGCTGATCATATCTTTGCTCGATTTGTTTCCACAAAACTCCGGCTAATATCCGTAAATTATCCTATCTCAGACGCGTACGTACGCTAATACCAATTGGGCCGTTAAAATTGTGCGAAGGACGAGATACATTTTACGTTAGGTTGTAAAATACGTTGTGTTTGTACATATATTTTCTTTAGTGGAATAGTGGGTGACTATTTCGCATTTCAACGGAAGCAAATATTTATTAACTTATTATTATGTGTCCATTCCAATATCGATAATTAGCAGCTCATTAGTATATTATCGCCTGCGCTAAAGTTTCGAGCATTTATTTTACTACCGAATACTATAACCCCTCAAGTCATACATTTCAGAAATTAACATGGCTTTATGTCCGGTCGTTTTACTACAACCATATGATTTCTCTTACACAGTTCCTGAGTGACGCCCTTGAACAGTGTCAACAGACCCATATCATCTATACGGATTTTGAAAAAGCTTTCGACAGCCTTGATCATGGCTTAGTTGTGGTCAAGCTTTCTGTTTTAGGATTCGCTTCTTCTGTCACCAACTTAATTACCCCCTAGCTTGATAACAGAACGTGTTTTGCTTCTTATAATAGTAACTATTCCAAATGCTTCTTCGCCTTCCGCTTCAGGGGTGCCTCAGTGTCTTAAACTGACACCTCTGCTTTTTCGTGTCTATATTAATGACCTTTTGTCACAAGTTAATTGTAACGTTCTGGCATATGCTGATGACTTAAAGATTTTTTCTAATACATATCTCGTCTCCTGAAGACTCGGTCGCTCTTCCATCTATTTTTTTTTTTTTTTTATTTTGAAAAAGCTTCCAACAGCCTTGATCATGGCTTAGCTGTGGTCAAGTTTTCTGTTTTAGGGTTCGCTTCTTCTGTCAACAACCTCATTATCCCCTACCTTTATAACAGAACGTGTTTTGCTTCTTATAATAGTAACTATTCCAAATGCTTCTTCACCTTCCGCTTCAGGGGTGCCTCAGGGTTCTAATCTGACACCTCTGCTTTTCCGTGTCTATATTAATGACCTTTTGTCCCAAGTTAATTGTAACGTTCTGGCATATGCTTATGACTTAAAGATTTTTTCTAATACATATCTCATCTCCTGAAGACTCGATCGCACTGCAATCTAACTTTGATATTATAAAAGATTGGTGTAGATCCAATAAACTACATTAAACTTTGAAAAAAGTGCAGTTGTCTCTTGTTTTAGAAAGAGTAATCCCATTATTTTTGAATACTCGATTGAACAGATTAAAATAGCGCGCCAAACCTATATTAAAGATTTGGAGGTTACTTTGGACTCCCCAGTTACAATTTTCTAATCATATTAATCTGGTTTGCAAGACTGTCTCTCCCTCACTTGGAGTTTTAATTCGTTCTTGCAGACAATTCACTAACCTTTCTCTACTGAACACGCTATATTATTCGTTTGTTCGTACCAAGTTCGGTACCAAGCCTCTTTACCGTTAAATTTTTGGTTAGATTATTTAATGGTCCAGTTGATTGCCCAGACTTTCTCAAGACTACGGCTTCATTTCGCATTGAGAGCGTAACGTGTTTTTTTCTGGCAAAATGCCATTTACACTGGACCAACATAAATTTAAATTGGAGGCGTACTTTGCGAATTGTGAGCAAATGAGGTATGGTGCAGTAGGAAATTCAACTGTGCTTTGTGCTGAAGAATTTATAAATCAATTGATAATGAAACTCTCCTCCGACACATCAATCGGGTTATCCATCGCTTCAGAGGAACTGGAAGTGTTTTGAAGGGAAAGTCACCAGGTTGCCCATCAGTTCTAACCGAAAATGTGGGGAAAGACGTACGTGCTGGTTTAGATCACAGCCCTGGAAGCATTAGGAACTTGCACAAAAGGTAGAATACATTATAAGTGTTATAAAAAGTAATGTGAGTTTTTTGTGGTTTATCTTAAGGATCAGCTCAGAAAGCTGTAAAACAGAAGCTTCATTATCATCCATATAAAATTTCTCTGGTGCAGCAATTACTGCCACTAGATTTCGAAAAACGTGTGGAATATTGCCATTGGTTTAATGCAAATCTATGGAATGACGATGCTTTAAATCTTACTTTCTTTTCTGACGAAATCTGGTTTAATTTAACAGGTGATGTAAATTCTCAAAATATTAGGCTTTGGCCCGCACAAAATCCTCATGTTATTTGGAAAACAGAATTGCATGCCGTAAAAATAGATATATGGGTTGCAATCTCCAGGAGACGATATTCTTGCAGGATACAATAACAGCAGCTAGATATAGATTTATATTACATGAATTTGGAATGGAACAATTACTTGACGATGAATTACAGCTAGGCTATTTCCAAAATGGCAATGCTACTGCTCATACAGCAAGAGAAACAAGAGAGTATTTGCAAGAATTTTTTGAGTTATTGGCTTTGAACGTTGGCCACCTAGATCATTCGATCTTACACCTCTTGACTTTTTTTATTTAGTCATCTAAAAAATAAAATTTATCGGAACCGCTTACATAATATGGATCAATTAAAAGAAGCAATAAGAAACGAAATAGAGAAAATTACAAACGAGCAATTAATAAATGTTTCTGAAAACATGAAGAAGAGGGTAGATGCTTGCGTAAATAATGGTGGTTCCCACTTTGAACACAGCATGTAAGCAGTGCAGGTATGTTAAAGAAACATATTCCCTTTTTTCAATTTATATTATATTTTTGTTGTAGAGCGTATGGCTATGAAAAGCATCCATTCATTATTGTCCAATCAGTACCTCGTATAAATTATGAAGAATGTCTGATATAAGTTAAGATATGACATAAATGTGTATTTTTTTTTTCAATTAAAGGCAATCTTTTTATTTGTAATTAAAGAAACAGGTATTGAGATAATATAATTTACATAATTCTCAACCGACATAAACGTATACAATCAATAAAAATTTGTTTTATATGTAAATACGATACTCGCAGCCACATCTAATTAAAAAACGACTTAATAGTTTTTCGATAATCAGTTTTTTCTTACCTAACACAAATTCGAAGAGAATGTCGCACGCTTTAATGTATATCAAGGAATCATATATTTTCCGATATCACCTGGGGTATTAATGTGTGACAATCCTGCTACTGGATTTCTGATAATTCGTCCACCAAAACATTTACGTAATATGTAGAATTTATTCCACTAATTAATTGTAGCCATTTAGCCGGAGATAAAACAGCATCAAATATATTTAGAGCCGACAGAATGATGAAGTGTTCAGCTGTACGGCATTTGCATAATGCGTATGTTTCGGTTGGTGCAAGTTTGTCACAGCCCACGTTTATTGATAGTTGTGTATAAATATGTATATACACTAACAGAAAGCTTTCTTGCATTCAAAGCAATATACCTCATCATTAATTACATCAATAGTTTTTTAAAACCAAGAAGTAATAAAATAATAAAATCCAAATTTCTTCTGTTGTTTAATGCTGCTTATTAAAAGCGTGTCTATTTCTGAAAAACGCCACCACTATTGATGCAAAACTGTCTTGTGGCGGAATAGTTTCTTGTGTCATGTCTTGAATACAGGTGAACGACATTTGTTGCTTCGGTACAATTATTATTTGAATGCATTCTTGTGCATTTTATTCGTGTATATTCTATATTGATACAAGAAATATACACAAATACACAAGAAATGCTCATAATTTGGTTTCTAAGTCACAACAATCTTTAAATCAGCATAATTTGACAATAAAAACTTTTAAAATTTTACAACTTTAACACAAAGTCCTTAACTTACACCTAGCACTAAATGTCTCATTTTTAATAATTTCCTTATTTAAAGAAGTTGTTCAAGCTTTGCCACAAGTTGTTTACGCTGTTTCAGGGGTTGTTTAAGCTGTTACAGGATCTGTTTAAGTTGCTCCAGAAGCTTAAGCTGTTCCAAGAGTTGCCCAAGCTGATCCAGGAGCTGTTTAAGTTGCTCTAGGGATTGTCCAAGCTGTTCCAGGAGCTGTTACTTAGTGGCTGTTTAAGCTGTTCCAGAAGTTATTTAAGCCGTGCCACAAGTTGTTAAACTCCTGTAGGGGTTGTTCTAGCTGTTACAGGAGCTGTTTAAGATGTTCCACGAGTTGTGTAAACTATTCCAGGAGCTGTTACTTCAGGAGCTACATGTTTAAGCTGTTCCAGAAGTTATTCAAACCGCGCCACAAGCTGTTAAACTCCTGTAGGGGTTGTTCTGGCTGTTACAGGAGCTGTTTAAGATGTTCCACGAGTTGTTTAAACTGTTCCAGAAGCTGTTACTTCAGGAGCTATTTAAGCTGTTCCAGAAGTTATTCAAGCCATGCCACAATTTGTTAAACTCCTGCAGATGTTGTTGTAGCTGTTACAGGAGCTATTTAAGATGTTCCACGAGTTGTGTAAACTGTTCCAGGAGCTGTTACTTCAGGAGCTGTTTAAGCTGTTCCAGAAGTTATTCAAGCCGTGTCGCAAGTTGTTAAACTCCTGCAGGGGTTGTTCTAGCTGTTACAGGAGCTGTTTAAGATGTTCCACGAGTTGTTTAAACTGTTCCAGGAGCCGTTACTTCAGGAGCTGTTTAAGCTGTTCCAGAAGTTATTCAAGCCGTGCCACAAGCTGTTAAACTCCTGCAGGGGTTGTTCTAGCTGTTAGAGGAGCTTTTAAGATGTTCCACGAGTTGTGTAAACTGTTCCAGGAGCTGTTACTTCTGGAACTGTTTAAGCTGTTCCAGAAATTATTCAAGCCGTGTTACAAGCTGTTAAACTCCTGCAAGGGTTGTTCTAGCTGTTACAGGAGTTGTTTAACTTGCTCCCGAAGTTTAAGTTGTTCCAGGAACTATTAAAGCTGCTTCAGGAGTTATTTAAGCTATTGCAGGATCTGTTCAAGCTGTGCCACAGGCTGTTTAAGCTGTTCTTACTGGATGTACAAGTTTCCCGGCTGATATACCGTGGTCTAGGTCTTATAGATGTCGACGTTTCGCCAAACTCTACGGCTGGCATCTTCAGGACGGGGATATAGCAGTTTCATTAGTCGTTTGATGGGTGATGCTTTGCTTGGAAATGCTACCCAATAAATAGTCGTGCTGCACGGGCGACGCGCATTGGCTGGCCGTTGACTGCGTTTCGATTTCAGTACGTATAGTACGTTGTCGCGTATTTGTGTTTTTAAGAGCAGGAATCCAGATGTTTTTGATCCGTAGGGTCTCTTCCTTACGATTAAAATTATCCTTGTATTTGTGAGTCTGTAGCATATTTTTTCGACTATTTATCTACATCCAGTTTCTGACATCATTTTGTTTGTTGTTCTGACATTGTTTAACCTGTTTCAGAAGCTGTTCTGAGAGTTTCAGATGTTCTAGGAGTTGTCCAAGCTGTTCCCGGTGCTGTTTAAGCCTGTCCAGGGGTTGCTCAAGCTGTTACACGAGCTGTTTAATCTATCCAGGAGTTATTTAACCTATTGCAACAGTTGTACTAGGAACAGAGTTTAAACAGATCTCAAGCCATTCCTTACGGCTTTCTGTGCTTGGAGCTGGAGACCCTAGGATGGCCCATTGTGTAGCATAAGGTCACTTGATGAGGAGCTTCAACCGTTTAACTTTCTAGAGCAGCGAAGTAATGATAGACATGCGGAAGAAAACCGGAATTAAAGTAAACCTTAGGGGATTTTGGCCCAGAACTGGAAAAGAAAGGCGCTTTTGTCTTTAAGTACAGTTGTGAATTTATTTAAATATTTTGTAATATCTGTAGAATATAATTTGTAATCAAAAGTCATAAATATTGGTATTGCTAATAAAAAATTACGTTTTTTTTGCTCATAATTAGACTTACCGTCGGTTTTTTTTTACGAAAAGGTACACGAAGTAAAATTAAAGAGAAAAAGATCTAAAAGAATTGGTATTTTTTTTATATTGCACACTGCATCTTGAACTTCCTTTATAGTGCTATCGACTGAACAAACGCATCAAAGGAAAAGCGTAAATAGCATTTAGGCATAAATAGTTACTGATTTTCCACATCCTCCAACCAAATACTAAAATATATCTTTACCGGATCTGCAAACTTTTTTTCCTGATCTGTTTATTTATGCATCTGGATTGTTCCACCTGAATAACAAAAGAACGCCCTATTACGTACGTGTTAAGACATCCGACAAGGCGCGATTTATCGCCTCCTGGACGCATTCCGTTACCTAACAACACACACATACACCACACGCCACGATAATAGTAATAATGGCGATATCCACAACAGAAAACAGCGATAATAATTTATCGCTGACAATAAATCAGGCGTAGAAAAATCGATAATCGACGACTCGCGCCTTTTATTGGGTGGTGTAATGTGACGGTTTTATTTGTTTTGCATACGATGCGTGTGTACTGCGGATTAGATTGCTATCGAATCGCGAAAGATATGCGAGGTATAAGAGAGGAAAAATGAGACGACATTCACTCGAACTAACTGGACTTTTGCTAATTGAGTCTCCACTCGAGCATTGGAGACACATTTTAGCCGCATTCTTCTCCAGTAATAATTCCTCATTAATACGTCAAGTATTTATTAATTTAAGATTATTATTCATGTCGTTAGCTAGGGTATTATACAGTTTGTCACGACGAGCTTCCATTAAAAATACATGAAGAAATATGTAAGTGCTAGGTTTTGAACATTTTTTTTAGCTAAAATATTTTTGACTTCCGGTAATGTTCTCTTATACCGGAAGTAGTTGTGATGGCATGTAGGGTGAGAATTTTCAATTGAAACAGGCTGGAGCACGCCCTGCCATTAAAAAATTACAAATTGCTAGTTACAGCCCCCCTTTATACTTTAGTACGGGAGGAGACGCCATGGTAGAATGTCGTTAAAATGTTCTCTACTTCAATATGAATGTTTACTTGGTTTAGTTTCAATGATATCGTGCACATGAGACCCTTGTACATTAATTACGATCGATTTTGTAAGATAAAGATGTGATTTTATTTAAACCATGTAAAAACAACATAAATAAGGATATTATAAATCTCAGGTAACTTAAATGAGTTCGCTTATCAAATAACAAATACGTTTTTGTCAGTAATTCCACTTTTTGCAATAGAAGCAGTTCGGGAAATGGTACGGAGTTAGTTGGCGTATTAGAAAATAATGTAGCACTCTTACAAGATTAGTTTAGGTATCATAGCTTTCAACTAAACTTTCAGAAAGCTAAACTGATGCAATTTAACAACAATGCGCAAAGAATCAGTGTTAGGCAAAATGATCAATCCCTTACCTGTGTAGACGATACTCTTCCATGGGATGGACACTGGACTCCCAACTTTCCTGGAAATTGCACATTGAACATTTATCAGGAAAACTTTCAAGTGCGTGTTGCGTGTTGAAGGCCATCTCTCAAAGTGTGGACAGGGAGACGACCCTTCAGGCGTATCATGCTAATATAGTGCTATCTTCTGGGGTAACTCCGTGACTGCGGAAAGGATTTTCATTCTCCAGAAAGCTTGTATTCGATCGATATTTGTCATCAATCGTCGTGATACCTGCAAAGATATTTTTAAGAACTTTAAGATACCTACCCTGCCAGCAATTTATATCCTGGAATGTGCCATTTTCACCCAAACACATCGCAATGATTTGTTTGAAAAGTATGAGCTTGTTCATAATCATAATACTAGAGGTATTGAGCATAGCTATTTGTTACCGCCAGCCACGCATTTAAGCAAGGTGAAAAGGACTGCATTGTTCCTATGTATAAAGAGATACAATAATTTACCTGACTTTTTGCAAGTCCTCGCCTTATCTCAATTTAAAAGAAAACTGGATAGATTTCTAATTCAAAATTACAGATTTCTTCAGTATTCGACTCAATGACATATTTTAATCTGTTGTGAATGTTAATATATATATTATTAGCTACAATTTTTACGTTTATGCATTTCATTGACGTGTTCTGCATTTTGAATATCCATTGAACATTTTGTATTATGTGAAAATTTCTAACAATTCGACATTTTCTTTAGGTTTCTGTGCATTTACCCCGATTCAGTGTGGAAAGTTATCAAAAACAGTGATTTTTACCAAGAAAAATTACCTAAATTCTTTAGTGTATATTAACGAAATTAGTAGTTTGAAGAACAGCTCTCAGATGGCGCCAGTAGTATCAAAAATAAATAAATATTACCAGAATGAAGTAAATATTTAAAATATTAAACAGCAAATGATAGACCAAATAAAAAAATAAATTTGAAACGTTACATAGTGAACAAAACATGTTGTTAAAAATAATTGTAATTAAATCGATTAAATAGAGCATAAATTTTTATTTACACTATTTATTTATTTCTAAAAATCAAAAATTTCAACAATTTCATTTGCCAATTTTTTCCTTTTTTTTCAGAAAAAACTAGAGAAGCTACAGTCAGCCCTAAACAAACGAATGCTATTGAAAAGTCTACCTCTAATAAAAATTATATAACAACAAGAACCTTAGGACTGTCTGTATAGTCTTAAGGTTCTTGTTATATAACTAACAGCTTCTTGCGGGTTTCGCCGTGTATCAAAACTTTCGCTCGACGTTTCGCTGTTCATACTGATAGCGTCTTCAGGATAACTGAACTGATTCTCCATGGTCCGACATTCTTCTTATATACGCCCCTGGTGCATCCAACCGTGTAGTTTCCGCTCCATTGACCGTGACGGTTCGTAGTAGGCTCTTCCACGTGTTGCTAAGGTGGTACCCTTCTTCTCTGTTAATGGTTTTATTCTTCTCTATTTCTATGGCTTCCCAGATGAGTCTCTTCCCGTAGTTCTTGGTGGTAGTTATTACTTTTACGTTCTTGAAATCCATTTTGTGTCCAGTGTCGTGCATGTGTTCTGCCACCGCTGATTGCTCGGTCCTTCTTAATCTTGCGTCCCTCTCGTGTTCTTTTATTCTTATGTCGATGGCTCTCCTGTTTTCCGACGTAGCACTGTCCGCATTGGCATGTTATCTTGTAGATACTTCTGTGCGCCCCTTGGGTATCTTATCCTTTGCGGTCGGTAGATATTGCTGGATCGACGTTGCAGTCCCGAAGCGTACTTGTACGTTACGTTTCTTCGACCTACTTTTTCGGGGACTCCTGCTATGTAAGGTAAATACGTCATCCCTTTTCGTGGTTCTGTAGTTGTCTCCAGTGTCGTCTTCTTCTTAGTGGCTCTCCTTATGTCGATGTCAGTGTAACCATTCTTCTTTAGTGCTTTCTCCAAATGTATCTTTTCACTGGTAAGATGTTGTTCGTCACTGATGGCTTCGGCTCTGGATAGCAATGTTTGTATTAATGTCTTCTTCAGCATCGGATGATGTTGAGATCTTGCATGTAGATATCTATCGGTGTGCGTCTTCTTTCTAAATACTGCGTGCTGTAGCATTCCCTCTTTTGTTTTCTTAACCATAACATCCAGGAAAGGGAGATTTCCATTTTGTTCTTTCTCCATGGTAAACTTGATGGCTGGATGCTGTGAGTTTATGTGTTCCAAGAAACTGTTGTAGTTTTTCTTCTCCGTGTTGCCATATTACAAAAGTATCGTCGACATAGAAAATGATTTTAAATTTATAAAATAAATTTAACATCATAAATTTAAAATCATTTTCTACATATTTGTCTTCTCTCGGAATTCATTAACAAACACAAGATTTATAAATCTCTTAAACCTATACCCTATCTTAAATAATAAACCACATATCCCGACAATCGGAAAGCAATCACTCTGTATATTACATACACATAACTATCATTGCTTCACCCACGAAAGAGCACGAGAAAAAAAGCGATACTTTGCATAAATTAATATCAATACTATTTGATTTTAACAGCACTCTAAATTATACGGTAGCCAACTTGTCTTATAGTTGAGCCATGTGCGGAAATGCTAATGAGATATATGGTTACGAACCTTACGCCCAGGCGTATCATTATTTTGTATTCGAATGTATGTAAAACTTATCGGTTTAAATTTGAAATGAAAATTGTATATAATTTTCATTAATTCCACGTCTGATATATGCCATATTCCTATATCTACATATGCACGTTGTGAAAGCTGTTATAGTTTTGTGGGATAGGCAAATTCTCAACTGGATATGTATGCATACATATATAGCAGATCCATATAATTATATTAAAACAAAAAAAAAGGTATTTAATTTAAATTGGTTAATAAAGTTGGTCTAAATATTAATTTTTTTTTATATAATCTTGATGTAGAAAACACTTTTGGTAATACTTTACCGAATATAGTAACTGGTTTTGATGTAATTATACGCTTTGTGAAGTTTTAAGATTTAACACTATTTTTTTTTTTTATATATTTAATTAACCTTAATTTATGTTACATCCAGTGATGGCAGAAAATATCTAATATTCCCATAGATGAAAACCGCTTTAAAATACATATAAAATCCTTGCTAATTCTCCTTATACAGGGTGTTAGGTAAACATGCGGCAGACATTCAAGGGGTTATTCCTTGGCTTATTCTAAGAATATTTTGTCCTATGATGATTTTTGAAAAACCCTTTGTTTCGAAGATACAGGACGAACAAGATTTGCGACAGTAACAACATTCCATTATCAAAAAGTACATGTAAAGTTGCTCAATCTACAATAAATGTTCGAAATAGCTTCCTCCAGCCTGGATACAAGCATTCAATCTTCTCGTCATTGACTGTCGAACTCTTTCAAACACACCAGGGTCGTTTCTAATTGAGTTACACCCAGTGATTATCCGATTTCACAAATCGTCCAAATTCTCCACTGGAGTAGTGTAAACTATCGACTTCAGAGATCCCCAATAGAAATAATCTAGAGGGTTTAAGTTTGGGAATCGAGCAGGCCATGCGTGTGACCCACCTCGACCAATCCAGGGGTCTCCGTATGTTGCTGTTAAAAAATTACGAGCAACTAAAGTGAAATATGGTGGTGCACCATCGTGCATAAACCACATTGTAATTCTTGTCGCGTATGGTACATCCTCAAGAAACTCCGGCAGTGTTGCTTCCAAAAAGTACACTAGTAAGTCTTCCTGGTAGAAATACCGGTCCAATTAGATAGTCACTCACAATTCCAAGCCAAGCATTCAACGAGAACTGATGGTGAAAACGATCTTCAAATACCTCATGCGGATTTTCATTTACCCACACATGGTTATTATGAAAATTCCTTATCAGCATTTCTTGAGAAGCTGGCTTCATCGGTAAAAAGAATCTGTGTCAGGAATAGAAGAATGCGAACTAATGTTCGCAATATTCATTGACATAATGCAATACGTGGAGGAAAATCAGCAGGTAGTAGTGCCTGAACGCGTTGAATGTGGTATGGATACAACAAATTGTCTTTCAGAATTTTCCAAACTCTCCAATGACTTACATTCAAAGTATTTGCAATTTTTCGCGTAGAACTACCAGGATCTTCCTCTATCATCTCCAGCAGATTCTATTCCAATTGTACCGTTCTTGCAGTCATTGATCTTCCTGGCTCTCCACTTCGTTTTAGTGAGCCTGTTTCACGAAGACGTCGATGAATGTTTTCGAAGATTTTTCGGTCTGGGACATTACAATCGTCTAGCTTCTAATGAGTTGCCATCAGCAAGTCCATACATGAAATGCATGTCAGTCATCTCGGCCTTCGTATACATCATGATAGAGGACTTCACTAACTATTAAAGACACATCAAATAGCCACACATCACTCGATATAAACAAATGCGACCGCTGAGACGTATTCAAATGAAATCCACTAAGTACTAGAGAAAACAGCCGTTTCATGTGATCGTGATCGAAAAAATAACAACGCATTGTAAAGAATTTTTTGTACTTGATAAACTCATTGGTGTACACAATACTTTTATTTACATTAATAATTTCAACGAATATCGAATATGGTTGTCGCAAATTTTGTTCGCCCTGTATCTTTGAAACAAAGAGGTTTTTCAAGAATCATCATAGGACAAAATATTCTTAGAATAAGCCAAGGAATAACCCCTTGAATTTTTGCCGCCTATTTACCTAACACCCTGTATAGGTACGTGGTTTATACATCATGAGAAACTGAGATTTCAGCACGTATTCAAGCATTTACCATTAACATGTTACTTTATTTGTTTTGGGCCCGATACAATAGAGTAAAAAAAGAGCATTTCGTCCCCAAGCTACACGCTCACCAATATAAAGATGTTTTATTTACGGTGAAACCAATTAAGTGCTTTATAATGACTCTCGTTGAACGTGCAACGATGGATAATAAACAAAAAAACAGACGTTCAGATATTTCGATCGAAGCCTCACCCAGAAAACCATGAGTTCATTAGCAGTGCAAGTTTTGACATCATAATTATAAAGGGACCACCACCCAATATTAATTTATTTACATTGCTTTGTTTTTCTCTACAATATTTTCAACAATTTCTATAGTATTGTATAAAATATTGATTATCTTTTCAATAATAAATGAATTATGTGTTTTTCTTGATTTTTCATTATAATTTTTGTGTGTTTACAATGAGAATGTTAAGTAATAAATATTATTACAGTGGAAGTGAGTAGAGTACCAATTCAAAACATTCATTTTTCTCGATAGATTTATGTATAGTACATACAGAGAGATACAAAAATAATAATTTATTTTGAAAGTAAATTAAATCTGTATTTTATATGGCAACTTTTCTACTCTGCTGTGTATAAACGAAAATCAAGATTCTTTTTCACAATTCTCTTTCATAAAATTACAAAAATACATTGTGAATACAAAGAGATAATTTACTGTTGCTTCGGCCAGAAAATTGCATCGAAGCAACGGTAAAAGCAAACGAAATAAGAGGTAAAAATAAGGAAAAAAGAAAAAGACAAAGAAGAGTGCATAATATATAAGTGGCGTCTCAGCAAAGTTTCTCATATCACGTTTATTCGAACCGCATTTTCGTATGCCAATTTCTCGTGATGTAATGAATGGGAAAGCGTGCAAAACGATGTTTTAAATAGGATTAAATCAGACTGACGTCTCCACAGACTTTCATGAAAATTTGTTTAAATTTACTTACTTAATTCAATTTGCGCCTATGTGTGGTGCTTTAAGTCATACTCTAACTGTTTTGATCACAGTAAAACATTTAATGTTGTTTTAGATAATGAGATGATTGAATGCTTGTTTATTTCTATCTATATCAAATGGTTTTTTCCCGTTAATAATACATACTAAATACAGGGTGTTTTGAAACATCGTTTAAAGATTTTTAGGGCATGTAGTACGATCGAAAATAAGGTTAAAAATCATAATAAACATATGTTCACAAATCAACCGTTTACGAGATAACAGCGAGTGTTCCTAGTACTACATTGATATAACATATCCCAGTAAACAGGTGCTTATCAGCTATTGTTTTCTGACAGTTTAATTTGACGTTTTGTGCAATTTGTAGCAATTACAATGGTTGCGTATCCTAATGCTGAAATGAGCGATATTGTGTTCATGTACAGTCGGGCTAATGGGAATTCTTTACAAGCACGTCGCTTCTATGCTGAAACGTTTCCTGATCGCCAACTACCTTCGCATGTGATGTTTCAGACGGTGTTTCAACGACTAAGAGAAACTGGTTCGTTTGAGAAGCGGTCTTCTGATATAGGACGGCACAGAATAGCATGTACTCCACAGATAGAAGATCGAATTTTGAATATTATTGATGAAAATCCCGAAACTAGTGTTAGAAGAATTTCGACTCAAGTGGTGTAAGCAGCAATCTTGTTTGGAGAACTCTTCATGAGCAACTCCTTATACCCTACCATATCCACGGGTACAAGCCCTTACTGCTCCGGATTATCAAGCGAGAAGGGCTTTCTGTGAGTGGTTTTTGCGAACAGCTGCTGATCGGCCAGATTTCGCTGATAAAATTATGATTACTGATTACTAAAAATGGAATATTTAATTTCCACAACAATCACGTTTGGTGTGACGAGAATCCCCATGCTACCGTTGAAGCCAGGCGCCAGCAACATTTCTCTCTAAACATCTGGTTAGGCATGATAGGGGAACGGTTGTTAGGGCCGATTGTTTTGCCACAACGCTTAACAAGGTCCTGCATACCTCGAGTTCTTGGAAAATACTTTGCCTGAATTTTTACCCATAAATCTAAGACTGAACCTCTGGTTTATGCAAGATGGAGCTCCACCGCACTTTACGCGTGCTGTTAGGGAACATCTTAACAATAAATTTCCTGGGAGATGGATAGGGCGAGCAGGTCCCATTGCTTGGCCTCCAAGGTCTCCCGATCTAAGCCCGTTGGACTTTAGTATCGGGGGTTATTTGAAAAGTTTAGTGTGCGCAACACCGGTAAACGATCTTCCAGAGTTGCGCCAACGAATAGAACACTGTTGCCAGATATTACGAGAAAAACCCTTGTTTTTTGAAAGAGTGCGCGTTTCCTTTGAAAGCAGATGTAGATGCTGTGTCGAAATGGAAGGAGGTCATTTTGAACATCTTCTTTAGTTATAATCTATTTTATGTTAAGATGCAATAACATCTGAATAAAAACCGCTAAAGCAAACTTATTTATTATGAGAACGGCTAGAGACTTCAGCAATATACCAGCTATTAAGTCATTGTACTTTGCGTATGTCGCCAGTAAGCTTGAATACGCCTCAGTTATATGGTATCCCATTTATAATGTCCATGCTAATACAATCGAACGTGTTCAGCGGAAATTTTTAAAGTTTCTAAGCTTTAAGCTTGATGGAATGTATCCTGAGAGGCATGTAGAATATCACGAACTACTAACCAAGCATGGATTCCAATCGCTGAGTGAGCGGCGGCGGCGTGCCAGTGCCTTGTTTGCTGCGAATCTCGGAAACCGTCGAATCGACTCTTCGGACCTTCTGGCTCGTCTTGGATTTTTGGTGCCTCGGCCGGCCTCGAGAACTTCGGACACCTTCTTTTTGCCCACTCCTAGGACAAACATTTTGGAGCGAGCCCCTTTGTTTCACTGTGCGCGGGACGCTAATATGTTAATGGACAATATCTTTAATTAAATTTCAATTTATCTGGCTTTACTAGCTCACAAAATACCATTTAATTAAAAAATTTACTTTTATCACTTTCTTTTCCCTCTATCATCATAATATTTTGTTACTTCTTGCACGTTATGTTACTGTCTTTTGTATATTGGAATGTATCATACTTTGTATTGTCCTCTTGGATTTTTTTATATCTGTTGGGCGAAAATATATGCATTATTATTATTATTATTATTATTATTATTATTATTCTGCAATTGCGATAAAACATATGTTTATTATGACTTTAACTTTATTTTCGATCGTACTACATGCCCTTAAAATCTTTAAACGATGTTTCAAAACACCCTGTATATGGACGCACTTTTCGAAAAGATTGACACTCCATGAAAAAGTGAAATTTACCACAGAATCTCAGGGAGAATAAAATTATCTTTTTTTCTTAGATGTTCCCGTAATTAACCATAATCCCGATATGATTTTCTTGGCCATAAATTTTTTACAGGAGTAGTAAATAAAAGTCGTGGGTTAGTGGCCCCAATTTATCTATTATAATTTCAGTCACTCATTCGAAGAATTTGAACTTTTATTTACTACCCCTGTAGTAACCATAATGACGTTTCTGCAATGATCTGCATATATTTATTTCCCATTATTATTATGTAAACATTTAATTTATTTGGCCGTTTTTTCAGCCATTACTTTTCTTAATTTAAATGTTACACATATAAAGATCTTTTATACCTCACCTTATCTTGAAGCAGTTAAATGCGACAACGCATTTTAAGGTGAGATAAACAATGTATTAATGTCCATCAAAACGTGTCTGAAAATCCACAATCACCAGCAGTTTAACTTTAAATTAGTATTGAAGATTAATGCCCGGTAACATAAACAATAGTTACCCATTTGTCAAAGTTAATCAATGGATAACAGCAAAAATCAGTAACATAAAGGTTTGTTAGGAGATAATCATTTGTTAAATCAGTTGTTAACTTAACCACCGCTATTCCGGTAGTTACACATTTGTTAAGATTTACCAAAGCACGAAATGTGCCGAATGTCCAACGAAAGTTGCCGTGCATGATTGCATCAATAGATGGCGGAACATGTGAACTTAGACGGAAATCTATTTGACATTTTGACAGAATTTTTATTTTTGATTTAATTTGATCACTGATCAATTAATTTGGAATAAGATAGCAGCAGTAAGTTTAAAATATATACGTTTAGTGATTATTACATTACATTTTTATAATTATGGAGGCTAGGTAGGTGTAATTTCAACATTTGATTTCTGATAATATTATCAGTAAATTTGACACTATGCATCATAATGAGTAGGGAAATGCAGGATGCCGTGAGAAGAGCCAGAAATTTTACGGATACAAGAGAAACACACATTGTTAGCGATCATTGAAAATTATAAAGGAGTTGTTGAAAATAAAAAAACCGATGGAGTATCTATTAAAAAAAAAAAAAACGAAGTATGAGCAGAAATTACATCTGAATTTAATTGTCATAGTACTACTGGGTAAAGGATGAAAGAGTAGTTATTTACATTATACAACTTTATGAAAAAGAACAATCAACACGACGAAATCATTATTTTATTTGCCTTTTTTTTCTTATATTTTCATGATTCTTCTCTGAATAGTCGTGGTCTATGACGTCTATCATATATGTTGTCTAGTATATCGAATAGTTCTTCATTGGAGGACGATGATTAATCATTCCATATATCCGTTTTGGTTATAATCTTTATAACAAACTTGACATAAGCCAGAAGCAAAAACTCAATTACTGAATTTCTAGGTGAAAACGTCAAAGTTTCAAGTTGGCCCTCTATCGGAACCAAACTGAACTATCAATTTTAGTAAATTTACAGTTAACTAGTTTACAACAGCCATTAATCAGTTGTTAACTAATTACTCGACATTTAACAAATGGTTAAGTTTATGTTACTCAACTTTTACTTAACAATTTGTTAGTGTTAACAAATGATTAACTAATCATTTGGTTACACACGCTTTATGTTACCGGGCATAAGTGATATTTACTAACTGTGTAACGCTACTCCTTTATTTCCATTAAAAGTTTGAATAAAAACTCTGCATATCGCATACCTTAAGAGCACACGATGAGAAATATAATAATAAAGTCGATTTTATTACTTTTGGGGAATCGAAGGTATGGCTCCCAGATAAAGAAGGAATTAAAAAAAGCCACATTTCTGTAATAAGTAAAAAACGCTGTCCATTATTGTTAATTTAAAATGTTATTTAAGATCCATTTAATACGGCGAAATCTGCGATATTGTGCAGAATTTTATGTGCACTTTCGAACGTTGATAATATAAATATATCAACGCAGAAAGATAAATGGAAAATTTACAGTTAATCGCGATTTGATAATGTGGTAGTAATTGAAATAAAATTGTATTAATTAACAAAAATACCTAATTATTAACAAGGAATTGTTCCGACACTAATTCCATTATAAAAAAAATCTTAATTGGGTGTTCCACTCGCTACATACTTAGGTCCTTTATTGTTTCTTACAACTATCTAAACGATAAAATTCATTCCGTTTACGAAAATTTCTATTTCACGTTAGTTATTACCTGTTATTATTAATATAATAGCGTGCGTAATTAAGATAGAACCTCTCTTGCATACCTTTTCTTCGATCTGCAGTGCGTAGAGCGGTTTGAACTTGCGGGCATTCGAAAATCGTTCGTTATCGCAAGAGATCAACTTTCACTGCGTAACATTCTCTTGCGTTTCGTTTTTGTTTCTCTCTGCTCTCTTTTTTTTTTGTTGCTTTTGGTTGTTGTAATTTTGTTTTGCGTTTCGAAACGGTATTTAGAATTTTCGCGTCGATCGAATACATGCATATTAATATATGTACTTCTTATATATTTGCGTGTCATATAATATATATATGGTTTAAGTTAAAACTGTTGTTGATTCAAAACATTCATTTAACCGTCAAGAAGTAAAATACATCAAATTAGAAAAACAGCAAAACAAAATATTAACAATTCAACAATACACGGAAATCAAGATGTTCCAAAAGATTAGGAACAGAAAGTAATTAATACAAAAGAATATTCAAAGAAAGGTTTAATATAAAAAAGAATGAAATAAAGTAAACGCTCTAAACAAATATCAACTTCATTAATTTTATAAGTAACTCAGGAAACATAAAGTCAATAACAAGTTGCATGCTAACAAGCAGAGTGGTCTATGCCAATATGCTAGATAAAAATATCACCGTGAGGACCACTAGAGGGTGTCCTCAAGGGGGAGTACTGTCACCACTGCTGTGGAGCTTAATGGTGGATGATCTCGTCAGATCATTAAACGACAAAGAAATATGGACGCAGGGGTACGTTGATGATATTGTCATCGTAGTTAGAGGAAAGTTTCCGGGCATGGTGGCAAACATCATGGGTAATGCACTGCGAATGGTGGAGGAATGGTGCCTTTCACAAGGACTCTCAGTTAATCCACAAAAAAACAAAGTTGGTTGCCTTTACCAACATGAGGAAACTCAATGACCTAGGCGCCGTTAGACTGTTTGGGCAGGAGTTACAATTAACCAAGGAAGTAAAGTATCTGGGTGTTAAAGAGTTAACCCACCCAGCAAAAAGGCAATTTTTTTAAATGAAGAAAAGTAAGATACAGAAGAAGTAAGTTGGATCGTCAAATGATTCTTCTGGTTTCGAGAAGCCTATCAAAGATAAGAAAGGAAAGTCCACCATATGCGAAGATTCTGATCAGGACAATGTTTTTGGTAAAAACTTTGATGAATGAGATCTTTTCCAAAGTATATTGGATGATGAGAGCATATTCTTAGGAGATCACTTAGTCAAAACAACGACCAGGGCTACGCAACTATTCTGGCGCTGCATGAGAGTTGCTGGCAAAACCTGGAGATTAAAGCCGAGGGTGATCCATTGGCTATATACTGCCGTGATTAGACCAGCGATAACATACGGGGCAGTAGTCTGGTGGAGGAGGACAGAAGAAGAAACTGCTAACCGCTGTCCAGAGACAGGCATTGCTGGGTATCACTGGTGCAATTAACAGCACAGGGACCGCCTCTTTGGAGACCATTGTGGGCCTCCCACCGCTGGAGCTTTATGTGAGAGCGGAGGCAATGAATGCCATCCTTAGACTGAAAGCCAACAACCTGTGGTATCCCAACTTCAGGGTGAGAGGGCACACTTATACTACGGGTACGATACTGCAAATGCCCACGGACAGCATGGCACCCGAAATTATCTTCACTGAAAGGGTGGAAATCTCCATACCAAACAGAGACCAGGCACGCAGTGAGATCACAGTTAATGATAACTGGTACACGGACGGATCCAAATCCAGCCAAGGTACAGGAGCCGGTATTTGTGGGCCAAGTCCTAATCAAAGGATATCTATAAGCCTGGGGAAGCATACAGCGGTCTTCCAGGCAGAGGTATCCGCCATTGCAGCCTGTGCAGAAATGATTGCAAAAGGAGGCTACATGAGGAGGAAAATTAATGTAATGACTGACAGCGAGACTGTCATTAAGGCAGTCTCGAACCTCGTAACTAGGTCAAAACTAGTTAGAGATTGCAAACAATCCCTCAATGCACTGGCACGAGACCACACGGTGTCTCTGATTTGGGTGCCGGGACTTGAGGATATAAAGGGCAATGTAATAGTCGACGAACTAGCAAAGGAGGGCTCTAAGAGACACTTCATGGGTCCAGAGCCCGTATGTGGGATTACTAAGGATACCGCAAGAAGGGTGATCTGTACCTGGTTAGATAAAGAAAGTACAAAGAAGTGGAGGTCGACTGAAAGTCAACTCTATACTAAAGCACTGATAGAGGATGGGGATGTTAGTTTCTCTGATAACCTACTCAGGCGCAGTAAGAAAGAAGTTAAAACCATTACTGGGTTGGTAACTGGACACTGCCCTCTGAAAAAGCATCTATACAACACAGGCCGTGTAAGCGAACCGTGGTGTAGAAGATGCGACCTACAGAAGGAAACGAGTTTACATGTGAGGAATTGAAAGTACTCAGGCAGAAATATTTCGGGAAGGATCTATTGGAGCCCTCGAAGATTCTCAAGTTCCCACTGGGCAAGATGCTGGGCTTTATAGAGAACACCAAGCTGCTCGAGTAGAAATAAGAGAATTAATAGGGATGGTACAATGAGCACATAGCTCAAGTGCCCGGACATTAAGTGCCTACCCTAACTTTAATGAATGAATGAATGAATGAATGAACGAGTTATATGTTGAAGCAGTGATCAAAACACCTCCAAAAAAAAAAATAATTTTTAAATAGTAATAGACAGATTCTGACCTGAAGATGCTCGGTTAGAGCGAAACCGGTAATGTGATATATTATAAAAAATTGTGAGGATCAAGACCTTTTTCTTGTTTTTTTTTTTCATATAACAAATTAATTTATTTCTGCTAATAATTTATATTTTTTAATATTTAATATCACGATTGTTTTTCTGAAAATAAAACACTTTCTCATAACATTAACGATCGATTAATTATATCGAAAAGCAAAAATCACCACCACATTTAATCATCTCAAATATCAGCGAGTTTCGATAATATTAAATAATTTATGCTATTGCAATAATTATCAGATTAAATTTTAATTGTCGCAGTCAATAATAAAATGCCCAGCGGTGTTCGTGTGCTGGATATCCAACAGCAAGGTCGTCCCTCAAAAGCGAATATTTTGCGTATGACAGTATTTAGTTCTCTTGCATGTCGAAAAACGTAAATTTTTTATTTTTAATTTTGCATGTATGAAAAAAAGTATGTGATAGATTTACCAATCTATAGATTCACGAAAAGCATTAGATTCGGTATAATACTAATTTAACGAAAATTATTGTCTGAGAGAAAACGATGCCAAGAGGTGACTAGTGATTATATGTATGTGTGTTATACAAATGTATAGTAACGTCGATGTCCAAGGTGATCACAGCAGAGGCGAATTTAAAAATTTGAAGGTTTATCACTTGGCCTTGCTCGCTTGATCAAACCAAAAAAAAAATGTACTGGAATTCATGAGCAGAGCATTCGTTCTCTGCTATAATAGGGTACTAGTTGCTAGTATAACGTATTTAATAATAACTGTTGCTTTCTGCTCAGACACTTTTTCTTTTATTATGCGGCGCGTACAGTTATGTATAAATAAAATAGCTAGTAGTGTGATGCACTTACAGCCCTGGCCATATATGTAGAGCACTTCCTAATTTTGATTTATTTAAATAGAAGTTTATCAGAGCTGTATCTACATGCATGGGGAGAAATATGTTTTGTAGTAAACATACTGCAAGGATTCCATACGTCAAAGAGGCGAAAACACCTTAGGATAAAGGTTTTATCAAAGATATACAGGGCCCTAACAGCCAGAAATATTACATATTTTTAAAAATATATTTTATAAATATTTTTCGTGAGAGCGTTTTGAATATATTTTTCATATTTTTTTCTAAATATAGATAAAATATTCAATTAAAATATTTATTCCATATTTTAAAATTAATGTAAGCGCTATATTTTTTCTAAAATATTATTTATATGAAAATTGAGATTTTTTATGCAATCTATTCAATTTGTCAAAATGAACTAAAATTCTTCTTGGTTATTTAGAATGTATAACGTCGATAACGAAAAGTTGAAACATACATAGAGTAGTCTAAAAGGCAAGAACTTGTTTTTTCACACTCACCATACAAGTTAATAATTAATAATTCTGGCATCTTTTAAGGCATACTGAAAGTTTATCAAATTAATCACTATTTTTTAATTGAAGTGTTCTAGATAAAAAAACAAACGTATTTATTATCATTTTATTTGAATAAGCCAATAAAAATGAAAAATACTCATTTTTAAGTCTAGCCTTGGCTGGTGCCAGGTACAACCATATGGCTTTTTTCATATCTTCCTCTAAAACAATGCCAATTGTATTAGATCACACCATGAATAAAACATCGTACAACATTATCAACACCTACTAATACATTTGGAGCATTTACAATAATTGGAGTGGTAGCTACATTCTAATACTTACGATACTTATTTTTACTTTATTTCATAATATTTAAAAACATTCTACGTACAAACAATAAAACAACACAACGTATTCAAACCTCTATTTGAGGTTATGACGCTTATCCACCGAGATGAATCTCTTAAGCAAATCAACTAGCAATTTATCTGGTAAATGCAGTACATATATGATGCATAAAATTCCTACAATTATATTATTAAACGATTTCTGTACATAGCGATATTGAGCAATCCAATTATCTTATAAATGCCGTGACATGTTCAAAGTTTTGCTTACCTCGTAGTCACCACAAAAACTAAAACATACCCCGCAACAATTAATTACACAGTTAACCCTAATCTACCCTAATCGTATACTATTATAAACTATAACATGTAACGGACAAACGAATGAAAACGTTGATGATACGCACGTGCGCGTATGCATTCTATGTACCTAATCCGTAGACGCATAAACAATACTAAATCATATAATACCGGCACCGTAATGAATAGAGGTGTTGTGTTGACGTTCGCAACTTACAAATATTACAAATAATATAATACAAAACGCAGATATATTAATAGAAAAGTTACAGCGCTCAACTTAGATACTAATTAAATCATATTGGATATATATTATCTAATTTAATCTTTAAACTATCATTTTAAATAGGTACATACCTACTTAATATGTATGTATATTTTACCCATTTTATATTATTCGTCCTACGCACCAAATGTACAAAAGCAAAAATTCAATCTTTTTTTTATATGAAATAAATATTTACAGAAATACAAAGCAAAATATTCTTGCAGAGTTATGAAAAATATATTGAGAAAACATTTGCAATAAAATATTATTAATGCTACATAACATATATATTTTTTAAATGTTTTCCTAATATATTTTCTATAATATATATAATATTCAAAAAAGATTTAATATTTTTTAAATATTTATAAAATATGAAATAAATATAGTTGGTCACTGAGGGGGACACACATATCTAGAATACATCTAACAAAGCCACTTTGGCTGTGTGGAAGCAATTGGAGCTTTAGCCCCAAGATGACTCCATTCACACATTCTGAAAGCAGTCTTTACAACAATTGTACCCGCTCTGATTTATTTAATTAATATATCCTTTGAACAAGAAGAGTTTCCTGAATATCTGAAAATTACCGCCCCATTGCACTAACACCTTGTTTCTCCAAAATATTTGAATATTGTTTCTTAGACAGATTCGAGACATTTCTTGATATTATTTCTGATTACCAACATGGTTTTAGAAAGAATCATTCTATTTCTACCGCCCTTAATAGTTTTCCTTAGGGAAATCATCGACGCTATTAAATATGGTTCTTACCCTCTGGGTATTTTCTTTGACATAAGTAAAACTTTTGACTGTGTTTGTCATAATACACTCTTAAATAAACTACTGGTACTTACGGTATCAGAGGGAAAGCCTTCAATTGGATAAAGTCATTCTTGCTAGACGAACGCAATATGCTAATATGGAACAACTTTAATTAATAATTTTGTTTCAGAGATTTTACCTGATGATGATGTGGGTGTTCCCCAAGGTTCCACTTTGGGACCAGTACTCTTCTTACTTTAACTTAATGATTTGCCCCTAAATATTGACAGAACGTCTGTTACTATGTATGCAGACGATGTTGTCTTGGTAATTGCCTACAAAGATGCTCACAGGTTGGATAGTACTTGCAGAGGCTTGTTGGAAGACGCGTCATTATGATTTGCAATCAATAAACTTTATGTCAATGAAAATAAAAGTTCTTACCTACGGTTTCATCCTTACCATCAGCTTCTGCCTACATAAGACTTTCAATTAAATCTCTCACACAATAATAAGCCACTTACCAGATCCAAACAAACTAAATTTTTAGGAGTTTGGGTTGATGAGTATTTGAGTTGGAAAGTGCATTGTGAGAATTTGCTACTAACGTTAAATATTTTTAATTCGTAATTTAAAATCAATGTTAACTCGCCATCAGTTACTTAATATATATCATGCCTATATTTTTAGTAGGTTTAGCTATAGAATTACATTTTGGGGCAATTCAGACGTGGCTAAAGACATTTTCATGTCAGAAATAGATTAATCGTTGTTTAATTTATTCGATTTTTGTCAACAAGTTTTCATTCGTTATAAATTTACACAAATTTCTTTCTAATAAATAAAAACCATCAGAAATTTGCTAATTCAAAATCCCCTAAGCATAATAAATCATTAAACACTTCACACAGCTAACACTAACCAACAATTATCATTTAAATGTTTTTAGCGACATTAATTTTATTGCTTATTTTATAATAACCATACATATTATATATATAGATGGTGTCATAATATATTTTATATCGATTCTATCAACGAAATAGACAAAACGCTTTAGGTCGCCGTTAAATAAATAAATCTAAAGACGATAAACATATGTAGCTTTCATTAACACTACTAATGTGCTGGTTGGAATTTCATCTATTTTTTAATATGGCAGAGATTAAGTGTTATGAGATACGAATCAGGCATTCTCAGCTGTGTTCGGATTGTTTAACATTATAATATGTATAGAGTAATGTGAACTGAATCTTCTACCTTGAAATCTACGCTGTACTTTTTTTTATATTAAAGCTTAAGAAATTAAATAATAAATACCAGATTCTAAACATGACTTGCTCTAGTGAAATAAACTTATGATTAGCAGTTTTAAAGTTAAAAAATATTTCGACTTGAACAAACATTTGGATAGAGTGTAACAAATAACAAGCATGGAGTTTTGCCACTGACAATGAGTGATCGTTAGCACCAGTTGCGGATGGTACTAAAGGACACAAGGGCAAGTTAGACAGTGCTTATTTGCTATATAAAATTAAGTACAACGAAGATGTGGAAAAAATCGTCATGTTGGACAGTGTAAAATTGAAAAGTGAACTTTCAGTAATTTATGAGCACGATGATGTAGATGTAGGTGGTGTTTTGCCACTTTTAGTGTTCATAACGGACAGCAACCTAAAAAAGGTTTGGCGGAAACATATAAACTGTTGGATATTATTTGTACAAGCCCCATGTCGACAGCAGAATGTGAACGATGTTTTTCCACCCTCAAATGCATTAGCAAACTTTTCTGAGAAGCACAATGTCAGAAGATCAACTGAACGCATTGATGGTCCTATAAATAGAGAAGAAGTTCATTCAGTTTATACCGGATTTTGACAACAAAGTCATAGACGTACAAAAAATAGGTAACTTTTTATTTAGTGCCCACCCTCTTTCATAACACACGAGCCGCCACTGGTTAGCACACAAATTCGTATGAATATCTGAATATCCAGAATAATATTTTCCATGTCGGTAGCAAAAATGAGAATGGAGCAAGTACACAACCTCCTGGCACACCGAAATCATTGTTCCGTTTCAATTATAATTCATCTCCAATTTTATTGGTCATCAGGAGCAAGTGAATGTGTGAATTTTAAATTCTATAATTAGCGGAATACACCTATATACCTCAATTTTTTTTTCTTGTCTTTTTTTCTAAATTCACTAATTAAAAAGCGATATTTTTTCGGTGGGTAATTTAATATATGAGCTCCATAACTCAATATGCTATAAATTTCAATCTTTGACAATCGATTATTTATCATTTGCTTTTTTTTTGTTTACACAGATTAAAAGTGGTTTTATTACACTACAATTAAGGAGATATTTTTTTTTTTTAGTTAAGAGCAAAAATTAATTGCTTCTAATCGATTATACAAGACCAAATAACAAAGTTCATTACCGTACTACAAAAAAAATCAACGCTGTGAGTAACTTATGATCCTTTCTTTGGTATTTGATATAGAATCTGCATATATAAAATAAGAAGATGCGATTCGAATCCATGATGACGTATCAAAGATTCTCTCTTCTGTACAGGAAAAAAAATATATATGAAACATCAAGAATCATCCAACAAAACCCACAATAAAAGAAGGTAAAATTTCACCAGTTTTACTTTGACATTGCCTTAAAAAGAACAAGCGAACGTATCGGGCAAGTCACGGCGAAGGACAACTTTCGAGCGTATATTTACGATGTAATAACGATCTTAATGTTGGCCATAAATTACCGATCCCAAGGTAGATACAACAGACGAAAATACACAGTCATTTATTCATGCGGTTTCGCAAATTATGGCGTGATGGTCCCAGAATGAAACAAATTTTTGCACATCTTCTCCGGCAATACAGAAATACCTAATTTGCTAAAGGTGCCGTTATATCAGAGGTAATCATGTGATGTGTAAGAGAGATACAATATTTATTTTAAAATGTTCGTTTCTCTCCCAAAGCAAAATTGTAGAAAATTACCTGACCGCTGACTCTCCAAACCAATCAAAATAATCTCAAATTTTACCAGGAACAAAACATGTGACAGTCAGTTTTTTTTTTTTTGTAGTAGCAATATATTATGCATGTGAGCACGCGTGTATTGACAATAATGTAATAACCTCTCACACAACACCACAACTGTTTATGGACGTTGTCATAGTTGAATTTGTTTTAAGATGACTGTTATGCAGGGCGTCAGCTGTGACACAGAAAACTAAAAGTACATTTTTTTGCGATATAACTTCACTTGCCTTTCGTTTGAAATCTCTATTTCTTTTTCTATATCAGTGTTTTATTTTATTATATTAGCCATGTAGCAGGCTATGATTAAACGTGCCTGTCATTACAATTATTTGATATGGAATACCAAGGGAGCAATACTAACAAGGAGGACTCGCCAAATATTAAACTCAGATTTGTACCCGGTTTGTTAGATGATAGTGAGGACATCTTGGAGTATTTCTGTAAAATTAGTAATATTAGCCATAGATGGACAGACGTTAATTTTTTTAGAGCGCAATATAGTTTTATATCTTGCATAAGTACCTACCTTAAAATAAGCAAACTAGCTTAGAACTCCGTGGGTATGTTTCCACATATGCATTCAATCAACAAATTCACAATCCTTATCTCTAAATATACATACTTCATAATTAACTGTTATCATTACAAAATTACGATTTCTTTTTTATTTTTAGATCTGAGCCTGGCAAGGTGTTGCTGAAACATGTACCTAGTTCAAGAGATATCATTTAAAAATAAAGTGAAGAAGCACCAACAAAACCAGTTATTTTCACTTATTTATTTGTTTTCAAACCATTAATTTTGTTTTTAGTTTATTCTATTTCAACTGCGATAAGATTTCTTAAAAACATTATATTTATAACATATTTATACTTATCTAACAATTTTGGATTATTGCTTGTATACTACCTAGCAAAGGAATGGTGATTGACTTTTCTGTTTCAAGCCGTAATTAAGGCAAATCAGTGCTGATGTGATGAAGTTAATTTAGTATCAAGTAAGTAAATAATTAAATTATATTATACAGGAGTAGATGGGTTTTATTCAATAAGTAAACGTTTTGAGTTACAAAAGATTTATTTATTTCTAAATCAGATAAAACGCATACGCATATGGTTTTTAGATATAATTCATTTTTAAAATAATTTATCACAAATATATACTTATATAACATTATTATTACTTAATATTGAATCATTTTATTACAAAATAAAACCTTACATACTAACATAATTTCAGCAATCCTCGTGTGTATATACGTATATTTGTTTCTTAATAATAATTATTTTGGAAA
This sequence comes from Protaetia brevitarsis, assembly GCA_004143645.1. Classification (NCBI taxonomy): domain Eukaryota; kingdom Metazoa; phylum Arthropoda; class Insecta; order Coleoptera; family Scarabaeidae; genus Protaetia; species Protaetia brevitarsis. The sequence continues at coordinate 68,042 of RXPK01000557.1, read as the reverse complement.
TCCCCTGAATATTATTCAAAGATAAATGCTAAAAATAAACAATTGAAAATAATGAAAACCCCTTTAAACTTGTATTGAAATACTTATAAATTCAAAAATAAAATAAAAAATTGGTTGGTAGAAGTCAAAAGAAGAATCCATGGTGATGGGGCGGTTATTAACCCTGGCAAGTCGCACGGGCGAAGAAAGAGTGTTATCGACTCGGGGAAACTAGGCTAACGTGGATTGAAGAGCGATACGGGGCAGTTCGCTGCGGGCCAACCACCGTTGCAGAGTGGATTACCAATGCCTTGCCACGCACCTCCCCTTCGTAAAGGGCCTTCCACACATCCACTAATCGCCACCGAGAAACACTACAGTCCCAGACCCGATTGACTAGATACGACCTGAGATCGTCTAACCGCCAGTCGTCGCTGCAGCCGCTGGTAGAGTATAGTAAAAAGAGGTTTGTCTAAGCAACTTAATGCTTGTCAGACGCGCCCCCCGCTGACCAAATCTCCCCCTCATCATCATCGTGAGCCCGAAGAATCAGTCATCACAATTGACCGGAACGAGATTTGAACCTGCGGTAACCTGACAATAGTCGAGACCCTAAGTGAGGCCTTAAGGAGCTCGGCTATCACAGGCTGTGTAACGATGATTGTAATAATAAATAAATTAACAATGAATAGCAAAAACGCGAACCCCCACCCCCTCGCTCTAAAATAAATTAATAAGAAATAAATATTTAACCGATACAGTATATATACGTATATATACACTTACAAATGAATTACAATTTATCAAAACGAGCTATTTGAATCTTTGAAATAAGCGATCGCTATTAAATTCCTTTTCATTAATTTTACGTATTGAGTCGTTTTATACAAACAAAAATAATATCATCTTTTTATTAATATTCAGTGTTATTTTAATAATTTTTGATGTATAATAAATCTTATTGAGTACATTTGTATATCTATCTGTGAATTAAATATTTATCAACAATACAATTTCGAAAAAGACCCAAATGATCGAAAATAAATAAAATGAAAAATATTAACATCCGAACCACTGTTCCTATATTAAAGTGAAACTCGAAAAATTAAACAGAGAGAGAGCAGGCTTAGCGTGGTGAGACCACACCCCACCAAGTAACTACCCTGGGACCTAAGACCACTGACCGCATGCGCCCAGTCAGCAAACATGTGCCCTACCCGTCACCGACATGATCTACGACCGCTAAGCTAATTGCTCTGACAGTTGTCAAGTTAACCCTTAACGAGCAAAATCTCTCCAAAATTATTTATTGTTTACTGTTTTTCTCCTTGATTCAGAAAAACGAAAAAAAGTCTAAATTTGCACTAAAGCACGTTAAAGTGTTAATGAAACAGAAAAAAATTCGCTTTATAACGCGATTAACATTCACCAATCCCACAAAACATTACGAACAAAAAAACAAAAAATAACTAAAAAAATGACGGCAGCTATAAAATATCGCTCTCCCGCCTCCGCCTTTAATGATCTAATGTAAATAAGGGAACAGCGGCATTTAACGAAATAGTACATAGATATACAATGCACGTACAAATAATCTTCATAATTAATAAATTCTTTCTTAGTTTTAATTTTTAATTTTTTTTCCAACTGTTAACATTTTGGAAGAACCGCAGGAAATACAAAACAATGAAATAAATAAACCCACCTGTTTAAATCTTAATATCAAAAAGTCGCGAATATCCAGCTATCTACTCAAGCGCTTTAAATTTAAACAAATATTTACAAAAAAAAATTAGAGTTTATCAACATCCGCGATTCGAATCCTTGAAATAAGCGATCGCTATTACAATTTGCTTTCCCTGAATTATTATGTATTGAGCCGTTCTAATACAAATTTTTTAAATGATATTTAGCGTTATTTTAATAATTTTTGCTATGATATATAATAGATCTTATGGAGCACCTTGTATATCTACATGTAAACTAAATATTTGTCAAGAATATCAATTTCCGAAACCCCCAAATGATGGAAATAAATAATAAAAAAAATAAAGGTATTAAGATCCGAACCACCGTTTATATATGAAAGTGAAACCCGAGAAACCAAAAAAAAATCTAACGACTAAAGTCGTAGCCCGTCGGATCAGTGGTCGCTGGCTCAGGGATGTCCGTCGAAGGACCAAGCGGAATGTAGGGCGCGGCCATCCCGGTGGTGACGCAAGTGAGTACGTGTAACAGTGAGATTAGCAGGAGATATAGGTAGGCACATGCTAGAATCCGTAACAGTACGTAGTCTGACATATGTAACCTTTGTGAATCTTTCACAGTACCCCACGTCTGACATAAGCCACTTTAGCAAAGTACTCTGGAAAGCACCTCACTCTCGCTGCCGGTCTACCACCACACCCACACCAAGTGACTACCCCGAGACCCTACGGCCAATCCGTTGCGTCCAGTCAGGAACATGTGATGTACCCGTCACGGACTAGATCTACGGCCGCTAAGCTAATTTTCCTAATTTTAAAATTGAAAATTAAAGTGTTAAAGTAACAAAAATAAAATTCGCGTTACAACCGCTCGCGATTAACATTCATCAATCCCATAAAACGATGTGCGAACGAAGAAACAAAAAAAAACCTAAGCTGCTAACTAAGGAAACAAAAACAAAATGACGGTAACTACTAAATCGCGTTCCTCCCTCCCCCCTCCTTTAAAAAGCTCTAATAAATATAAAAAAAGAAACGGCAGTATTCAACTAAATACGTAGATATACAAGGGAAGTACAAATAATAATTACAATTAATTAATTCCTTCTTGTTTACAATTCTTAAGGAATTCATAACCATTGATGTTTAGAGAGAACCGCGTGAAAACACTAAACGATAAACAGAAAACACGAATTAAGACACGCAGTTATAACTAAAGCTCTAGTAAATACCTTATGGATTCGACCCTTGAATTCCCTTTCTCGTGCTAATTCTTCCATCCTTCTTTCCGCTGCTTAAATTCCTATTGTTCCAAAGTCCGGTGAATTGCTCCGTGGGGTAGATTATCCTGCGATATTAATACTGATAATAATAATCTTCATAATGAATAATTTATTAAGCATTAATTAAATTAATCAATTTTCCAGAAAATACACCAAAAGCAGACGTTGAAAATTTGGATTTGTTCGTGCATCATCACAAATACAAAAAAATTAACATGGGAAAGACCGAATTAATGAAAGTATAACTAAAAAAAATAATAGATACCTTATTGGCTAATCTTCCCTTCATCCAATCCATTCTTCGGTCCTCTATTCCTCTTCCCTGAATTCCTCGTCCAGATATCCGAAGACGTGTACATTTTGTTGATTATCCTGAAATAACAATAACATAATTGGTAAAATTAACACTAAAAAAATGCTAAATTAGGCGTTAAAGATATTTTAGAACTTATAAATATCATTCTATTACAGACGAATTTTTTAGAGCTGTTCATTTAATAAAAGTTGCCAATATGTCAATTAATAGATTTACCTAAGCAACTCTAAATCATAAAAATTTTAAATATCTAAATCGCCGAATGAATACACGGTAAAAATTGCCCGAAATGTGTGATTCGGTTTGATTTAGAAGTGTTCACGCATTATTGTAGATCTGCCGAAAACGATATTTAAAGCCACAACAAAAACTTTAATCGGCAAAAAAATGATGTATACAGAAATAATATCCTTGGTTGCATACCTGCACAACTAACAATTAGTAATTTACAATTTAAATCAATTAATTTTTCGTAATGGAAAGAATTACATTATCCCAAAAATGTAAACACAAAAGAGGCGCTGTATTCAAATTAAATTTAATGGCGCTACAATTGGTTCGGATAGGTCCGGAAGCGTTCGTGCATCATACTCGACCGACGCGGAATTTGTGAAAAAAACTTGCATGTCCAACGAAACATACAAAAAATACAATGCAAAAGAAGCCTTTAGAAATACAATATAGCAATATCAGAAAATATATAATACTCAAACAGAAATATAAAGTTTCAAAGTAAGATACAAATAACGCGTAGAACGCAAATTTATATTAATATTCCGCAAATAAATAATAATAGCGTCACCAACATACCTCTATTTACGCAGCGCAGAAATTTCAAAATGAAATTCCAGAGTGGTTTTATTTCGGCAAGAAAATGATACAGGTAGAAAGAATATCCGATTCTTGTAATCACAAAATTCACACACACAGTCAAGATAATTAATTTGCGTAAGGCGAAAAGCGACGCCATTCGAAATATGTAAACGCAAAAGAGACGCTATATTGAAATCGACTTATGCGCGCGAAAATTGGTTCGGGCAGGTCCGGAATCGTTCGCGCATCGTCATCGACTCTGGCGCGCGGAATTTGAGAAAAAAAACTTGCATGCCAGATGTATACGAAATAAGATTGGTATGTAAAACAAAGGATTTCAAAATATATTAAGAAGGGATATAATATTCATACGGAAATACAAACATTTCAAAAATACCATGCAACAGTGCCTAGAACGCATATTTATTATTAATATAAATACGCATTCCAGGCACTGTTACCCAAATAAATAATAATAAATATACATTAACATACCTTTGTTTATTCAGCGCGAAAATTTCAAATGGAGATCCCAGGGGCGATCCGATTTCGGCAAAAGAATGATGCAGGTGTGAAGAATATCCAATTATCAAAATCGCACAATTCACACAATTACTATTACACAGTTTAGACTGATTAATTTTCGTCAGGCGAAAAGCGACGCCGTCCGAAGTATGTAGTTAAATGCGAATAGACGCAGTATCAAACATCACCCTATAATACAAAAAAAGGATGTTCGGATTGGTTGTAAATCGTTCGTACATCATCGCTTAGCGATACGGGGTTTGAGAGAGATTAACTTCATGCAAAAAAAGGTTTGGAAATATATTCAGGTAATGTAAGAAAGGTTGTAGATATTTAAGCTGCACCATAAAAACATTCAAGGACATTAATTCAACAGTGCATCGAATGCATTTTTATAACTTTATCGATTTGTTTTAAATAAAAGTATTTCTTTTCACATCAATACTTTGTTATTGAATTGTAGTTTTGTTAGAAGCTACATATTTTACATACGAATTGTCTACAATAATATAATGAGATATGAAACAATGTGTAAATATGGTACATGGCACTTGCAATTAAAGGAGTCGATAAATTAAAAAAATGAAATTGTATTTACCATATTCATTTTATTGAGAGTCACACAAATTAAAGTTTGTCAGTATAGTAAGTGAACTAAACCAAAATAAAAAATGTAATGTATTAAAATGTCAGTCCATTCTCAATTGTCTCAATTGAAAATTTATAAACGCATATTAACAACATTCAACATTATATCTTTTGTGTGTCAATCAATAAAAAAATATTTATAAAAGCATGATTATAGGGTTTTCATTTATAGTTTAAATGATCTAAAGTGAGATTATTATTTCATTGTAGTTATAGTGGACTATATAACAAAACTTTCTTTTCTCTCTGTAAGGCGACAATATTTTTAGGCAGCCATAGATAAATCCAACCATATATTATATACAGGAGTTTTCATGCGCGATCTCAAGGCCATAATTGACCTTAAATCTTTATTATCGTTTTGTTATGCTAATATCCACAATAGACTATAAACGGTATTACTGTTTGGGGTGCATCACTCGCCACACGAAATATATTTTTGTCCAAGAAGCGTGACACGGCTGCAATTAGCTCTTGATAATCATGTAAACTTCACATTAGAAAATGGAATATCCTGCTAATGCCTACGATGCATATATATGAACTTTCAAACTACATCCACAAAAATAAACGAGAATATCTGTCAATAATGACGTCCATATGTACAGTGGGTCTCCAAATTTATGTCATGCTCTAGGGAGGCAACTAAACTAAAATGCGCTGGAGCACCGTCATGCATAAGGTACATTTGTAATCTTAATTGCAACGGAACTTCTTCCAGCAGTAGTGGTAACTCCTCTTCAAGAAAATTGCGGTATACCTCGCCATTTAACCGCATCGATAAAAAATGTGGACCTATCAAGTGATCTCCAACAATTCCGGCCCACACATTGACAGAGAATTGATGTTGACGACGGGCATTCACTAGTTCGTGCGGATTTTCTTCGGCCCATATGTGATTATTATGAAAATTAATAATCGCGTTACTAGAGAAAGTAGCCTCGTCGGTGAAGAATATTGAGCCAATAGTCGGATTTTGTGCGATTTTGTGTTACATTCATATGACAAAAAGCACTCTTTGCGGAAAATCTGCCGGCAAAAGTGTCTGCACCCGTTGAATGTGATATGGATGCAACAGTTGATCTTTCAATATTCCCCAAACTGTGGCCTGACTAATGTTTAAAGTAAACGCAATTTTTCTGGTGCTTGTAGTATAGGATGTTCCTCAATTCATTTAGTACATTTCTTCAACTTGTGGAGTTTCACGTAGATGGGTGCCCGTTATCAGTCGTCCGTTTTTTTAAATTTCCCGTTTCACTAAAACGTTGGTGAAGATGAGCAAATATTGAATGATGCGGGATGATACGGTTCGGGTATCGTTCTTCATAAAGACGTCTAGCAGCACGCGAATTTCCATTGGCAAGACCGTAAACGAAATGCATATCACACATCTCAGCATTCGTGTAATTCATTTTAGAAAACAGAAACTGGCAATAAACTGAATGAACTCTATGACAACTATTGACAAATATTGAAATGACAAATAAACAATTCCCTCTCAACACAATAGTTTTTGAAGAACCAACTGTGATATTATATCGTGTTAGTCATAGTTCATAATTTAATATTAAACATTCAATAACTTTAAAACTAAACCGTTTTGGACATGTACTCATATGAACTTTTATGATCAAAATAACCTCAGGAATCAGCTGTTAAAGTTTGTCGCATATATTGAGAATCAGCCTGTATATAGTGTGATTAAGAACCACACTGTTAGTGCACTATTTGCACTTTGCAGTCGTATAACCTCGCGATTGTCAATATTGTGCTATTACCACTATTATTATTATTATTAATAATAATATCTACATGAAAACGACATGTTGGCGCAACAAATTAATGATTACATAAAAAAATAAAACATCTATTCTAATTTTTTTCTGTATCATCAGACCAGCCGAGAACTTTCTATGCGCGTGCACAAGTATTCGCGCCCGCATTATTAGTATTTCCGAGATAGGAGAGAATAGTAGGCTGCTGCCGCGGTCGCTGAGGGGAGCGGGACGTCAGCGACGAGGTCCTATGGTAGCCGTTGCGGGGGCCGACGCCTCAGGCCAGGGCGGGGTCCCAGAGATGTGCCCTTCCTTTCACCGAGTTACACAACTCGGGCGATTGTGTGCGCGCGACGTCAGGCAGTGCCGCGCTCCTCCGGTCTCGCTTTGCTGATCGCCTTTGCGCCTATATTACGGAACGGCGCGCATACACTTACGAATCTATAATGATAATGGATATACAGTGCCGGCCGAAAATATTCGACCGAAATGTAACAAAATATATAAATTAAATACATGTTTTTTTTTTTTTTGTTAAATGAACTTAAATAACTCTAGGCGACACAATGAATTTTTTCTTTAGTAGCTACGTACAGTTTTACTATCTCTTGTAGTCGTAATAATAACAATAAAAACAAATTTATTCTGGTACGTCAGGTTTTGATACAAACATTATTGAAAAATAAATTGAATAATATAAATTAGGTACTTGTCACGGGTAGAGAACAACTCGTTAGAATTAAATCTGTACAGTCAGACAAAACACATGTTCGGATGTTGGGCTACCACAAGGATCTATCCTCGGACCACTATTATTTATTATCTATTCTAATGATCTTGCATATTTAAATCTTAACCGCAAGTGTATTCTGTATGCCGATGATATTAGTCTAATAAATCTTAGCAGTGAAGCATTGAGCCTTGATTGCACACCTGAAATTTGACAGGTACATGACTGGTGTCTAAAAAATTAACTATCTGTAAATGTTGATAAAAGCAAGATTATGCGTTTCACCCCTATTGCGTCTAACTACACCGAAAGCCTATTGGTAAGACTACAGGGTAAGTCTTTAAAACAGGTACCAGTCGCAGATTTGCTAGGTGTTACCATTGACCATTCTTTATCTTGGGATGCTCACATAAATAGAATTGCTGACAAGATTGCTGGGTGTTGCTATGCCTTAAAAAGACTAAGAACGCTATGTGACATTAATGTATGTAAAATTTTCTACTTTAGCAATTTCTTAAGTGTAGCTACATATGGTATAATCTGCTGGGAAGACATACTCGAAGCAAATAGAATCTTCCTACTTCAAAAACGTGCAATAAGAAACATTTTTGTCTTACGTTACAGAGACTCTTGCAAAAGCACTTAAAAATAACAATTTGTTGACGATGCCTTCTATATTATGCTCTGTTTTCAAACACAATGGCCGCGATTTTTTAAAATTTTTTTAATAGTCCAATACTAATTTAATATTATTCAAATTTATATTATTTTTATTTAGCTTGTCCGTTTACGATTTTATTTTATTTTTTTTTATTTTTTTTTCAATAAAATCAAATGAAATAAATGAGTGGTTTCAATACACCCAGCGACTTCTCTAAGTAAGTGCAAGAAACTGTGGAAGTGACTTCTACCTGTTAGTGCACGACGCTTCAAAGAGGACCAGATCGTCTGTCAGAATCGTACTCTGGACCTATTAACAAATAGGCAGTTATTCTCACCTAACAGGCGCACCCTCAAAGCCTTTCTCGTATTATTAAATTTTGATATAGTAATTATCGAAAATCGATGTAAACACTTACTGTACAATAAAAACAACGTTTCAAATCAAAACAAGCTTAAATCTTTATTTATTTACCCAAATGCTATGTTTCCTTATCAAATTGAGACTCTAAAATACTATATAAGACAATCTTTAATACAAAAACACGTCTTCAAACTCTCCTGGCATTTTAAAACTAACGAGGTTATGAAACGTCATATAATAATTAAAATCTAATAAATAACGGCGCCATCTATCTGAAACGGCAAATACTAAATCCTTTATAGCAAACGATAATCTATTATTATATTTATTTGTTAAAGATAGCTATTTTATCAGAGATCAACTCGGTGATATTTTTATACAACCCTTACATACAAAATTTACTAAAATACTAAACTAAATGGCGGTTCTTATAAACTAACCCCCAAATTATCGTACGGTGAAATAAATTACACAAAAATATAAGTTTCTGATTAAAATTGAAAGGGAACTGAATTAATTCCGTTCTGTTTTAGGTGAGGTGATTCTAAGGAGTACTAACTTGGAAATGACACGACGCTTGGCAATCTCGGGCACTGGACTGCAGTTTCTAAAGGAACGGGCCCCCTGTCTCGGTCAATGGCATGGAAAAGGCTATCTGGTCGGGAAGTCTTCGTAGGATATTTATAGGATATTTTCTTTGCAAATTCAGGTATTCGATATGGATTTAATAAACAGGATTTGTATCGATACTTTTTTTTAGGTAAAACTTCTTGGAACCTTGATAATTTTTTTAAAAATTGTGGCAAAACGTTATAGGAAGATAAGACAACGTCGTGTCTGGTAGCCACCAACAGAATGAGAATTCAAATCATATTCAACGGTCAACAGCCTTCGATTGTTATCACACTGGTCGGCCAACCTGAATTTTGAAAGATAAAACTAACCGACATTAAAATACCGTTATTTTCTATAGATTGAGGGGAATACGCCAAACGTTTAAAATAAAAACCCCGGAGATTGAAAATCTCTCCGAGCAAATATAACGAACATAAAAAGAGTACAGTCAGTTTGAATTAACATATAAAATAAAGTTTACACTACAATAAAGCAATATTTAGCACCTAATGCTAATATTATTCATTTTAAATAATATATCTTTAACAAATTCATAATTCGCCTGTAGAGTAGGCAAATGAGTACACGCCTCACTTTTGAATTACTTGTTCCTTTAGTCTAGAACCTTGTTGTGAATGCCTTTAAAACAGATTCCATACCTTAAATATCATAGCAATATATACTTAAATGTGTCATGTACGTAAGAGAGCATGTCGATGACTTTGTAAGACATAAAGATAATCATGAATATTTAACAGCAATGTAAAAAGTTTTTATAAATTAATTTGTGACGGCATTCCACGTGGTCACTACTCGTTCCACTTATCTCTACAGGACGGCGCAAGAATGGCGGTTGGTGTTGTTTTTTTGAACTTCAAACGCCCTTCTAGAAAGTAACGTGGGATTCGCTGATCAGCAATTATATCATGCAATAGACGGAGTGACAGATAACGTTAAAATAAATACCGTGTTATCTTAAATATACGAGACTTTAAACAAAATAGATTGTCATTTCCTGTGAGGAAGATGCTGTTACAGCAGATTACATAAATTAATTACTATTGATTAGAATAATAAAGTTATATTTAAGTTATTTTTAAATAATAAAAGAGAAATTATTTAGTTAGAGTAGAAATATTTTAATTATGACATCCATATAAAAACCTATTTATTTAATAATAATAATAATGATTTTGTTTAAGTTAAGTAAATATTGAGTTAAATATGGCCAAAGAAATATTTGGTTAATTTAACCAAATTATTTCTTTATTTGAAATAAACGAAATATTTTGTTGGATTAAAAAAAATTTGTTTGAAATTCTTTTGTTGTCCCAAACAAATTCGTTTTTCCGTACGGACCACAACTCTAATTATTCAGCTTTTCGTAAATAAAGTAGGTACTGCAATAAAGAATAAATCAGCCATAAAATTAAACGCAACGTAACATGTAGGAGTTAATAAAATCGTGAATCAATAGACGGTAAACTTGAAACGGGAATCGTATAAAAAAAAATTATATTTATATGAATGTGTTATAGCTACTGAGATTTGTCTTTCTAATTTTTTTTTTTTTATTTATTAATTATCGGTACCTACTTATTAAAAGATCGTGATACTGTGGATTATAAAATTAACGTTGTTGAATTTTAAATTGTTCTATACTAATTAAGAGAGATGAACGTTTCAAGGTCTGATTTTAATTACATGTTTAAATAATAAAGACGAAAGAGAATTTATATGAGTGAGTGTACCATTAAGGATTATCCAAGGCATAGATTAATATCTATCTATTATTAGTGCTTTAGTTTTTTTTATTCTGTGCGACACAATTAAATATTCTCTCTTGGACGACAATCTTTTTTTGAATTATACAGGATGTTTTGAAACATTGTTTAAAAATTTTAAGGGCATGTAGTACGATCGAAAATAAGGTTAAAAGTAATAATGAACATATGTCCACAAATTAACTGTTTACGAGATAACAGCGATTTTATTGCAATTGCAGAATAAGTTTGCTTTCGGTTTTATTGCATTTAAACAAAATAGATTATAACTAAAGAAGATGTCCAAAATGACGTCCTTCCATTTCGACACAGGATCTACATCTGCATTCAAAGGATGCGCGCACTCTTTCAAAAACAAGGCTTTTTCTCGTATTGTCTGGCAACAGTGTTCTATTCGTTGGCGCAACTCTGAAAGATCGTTTACCGGTGTTGCGTACACTAAACTTTACAAATAACCCCAGATACTAAAGTCCAACGGATTTAGATCGAGAGACCTTGGAGGCCAAGCAATGGGACCTGCTCGCCCTATCCATCTCCCAGGAAATTCATTGTTAAGATGTTCCCTAACAGCACGCGTAAGTACGGTGAAGCTCCATCTTGCATAACCAGAGTTCAGTCTTAGATTATAGGTAATCTTCAGGTAAAGTATTTTCCAAGACTCGAGTATGCAGGACCTGTAAGCGTTGTGAAAAACAATCGTCCTAACACCGTTCCCTATCATGCTAACCAGACGTTTAGAGAGAAACGTTGCTGGTGCATGGCTTCAACGGTAGCATAAGGATTCTCGTCACACCAAACGTGATTTTTGTGGAAATTTAATATTCCATTTTTAGTAAAACCAGCTTCATCAATGAAAAGGATGTTATCAGCGAAAATCTGGCCGATCAGCAGCTGTTCGCAAAAACCACTCACAGAAAGCCCTTCTCGCTTGATAATCCGGAGCAATAATTGCTTGTACCCGTTGGATATGGTGGGAGTATAGGAGTTGCTCATGAAGAGTTCTCCAAACAAGATTGCTGCTTACACCACTTCAGTCGAAATTCTTCTAACATAGTTTCGGATTTTCATCAATAATATTCAAAATTCGACTTCTATCTGTGGAGTACATGCTATTCTCTGCCGTCCAGTATCAGAAGACCGCTTCTCAACGAACCAGTCTTTAGTCGTTGAAACACCGTTGAAACATCACATGCGAAGACAGTTGGCAATCAGGAAACGTTTCAGCATAGAAGCGACGTGCTTGTAAAGAATTCCCATTAGCACGACCGTACATGAACACCATATCATTGTAACCATTGTAATTGCTACAAATTGCACAAAACGTCAAATTAAACTGTCATAAAACAATAGCTGATAAGCACCTGTTTACGGGAATATGTTATATCCATGTACTACTAGGAACACTCGCTGTTATCTCGTAACGGTTGATTAGTAATATATGTTTATTATGACTTTTAACCTTATTTTCGATCGTACTACATGCCCTTAAAATCTTTAAACGATGTTTCAAAACACCCTGTATTAGCACAGAAAAAAATATATATCCGGATTATTAACTTCTTACCCCGATTGTATTACTTATTCTACAGATTATACGGCATTGGGATAGTATTCTGCGACTAATATGACGCAACCTTTGGAAAACGTAAATACGTATTTGTGTATATACCTATACAACATACGTGTATCGATTCGTATGTGTGCAATCTCTCCTCTCCGATCGAGGATACTGTGCACGATCTCTTAAGTCGCGTGGGTTCTAGGAGCATACCGGCAGCTCTAGTTGATGCCTAAGAATCGGAATAATGACCACGCCCGATCCAGCGCGACCTACTACCGCTGGGATTTTTATCGTATGCAAGAGAGCCAAGCGGCGAGGTTCGGCGTTGATACAATGTTGTACAGGATGTCGTATTGTTTGCGAACAGGCGATACCTACTGTCACTTTTAGAAACGGTTAGCAAGCGGTGTTCTGTGGCCTCTGCGTGCCGTTTTATCTCACTTTGAAACTTGGCTCCCAGCTAAATATATATGAATAGATTCTAATATTAAATATAGGATGTATGTGTATTTGTAAACGGATACCGATTGCGATTATTGTATGATTGAATTTGAGTGTAAAAAGTGTTTAAGCATTTAGAACTTTCTAAACGATAAGCGTCTTACAAGATGTCGTTATTTCGTACAATAAACTTTTGTGGAGTTACTAATTATATTATATTATTAGAAGAACGATTTTAAACAATTATAAGATTTCGCACAGCAAGTTCTTGAACATATAGGGATGAGCACAACTTGTATTAAAATTTCCCACAAAACTGTTGACGAAAGTTATCGCATTTTTTGGAACAAAATGCACACTTTTGTTATACAATTTATGTCGACAGAACCTATATATTACAGTAGCATTAAGTGCAAATCACTTGTTGCAAAGAGTACGTTTAGACCAGTGGTAATAGTTGCAACTAATCGCCAATAAAATATTTACAATATTTTTGCTACTATTACAAATCTGTGTAGTGAACCGACAGTCAGATTTTACGTACAGATTAACTACACTGTTACTATAATTAATATACATAGTTGTGAATAATTATTTACTGTATAATGTGTTTTTCTGAAACACAATGTGTAGTTTTTTTTGCACAATTTGTTGACATAACCTATCTATAAAGGGAGCATAAATTACATATTGCTTGCCGCAAATGCAACAGTGAATTTTCAGTAGAATTTTGCGTACAGTAGAGCTGAACTGTTGGATCACGGAATAAAGGGCCTTTTAGTTTGAGAAGTTTTGATCTCATTAATTTATTTTGTTCTGTATGTGACGTTTGCGAATTCTTTTTCGCCGGTATACAATTCTTTTCCGGTAAATGCACCAAATCAACTTTTTATAACCTGGTTTGAGTGAAATATGAGAAGCGCCATCTTTACAACAATAGCTGTACCACATATACCTATTGAACGTAACTATATGGATAGAAAACTTCACATAATAATAATGCCTAGCTCACGGGACCTGTTTACAAAAATGTGGGCTAAGTTTGGGAAACAAAATAATTTGAACATAATAATTAGATTAAAATAACTACAATTGTAGTTAGCCTAATCTTTATTTCTTAATAATATTCACTTTGTTAGTCGAACAGTACTCTTTAGGTGGAATTAATGGGTTTGTTAAATTAATGAACTAGAATTAACAAAATAATATGATCGCTTTTTATATCAATTATTTTCTTAATTTTTGCAATATCTCTAAAACAAACGAGATTTTATTAGTTTGAGGGTTTGTTTGTTGATTTCATTAACGGCAATACGTAAATCTCGAGGGATGTTAGCAGTTGGTGGATACAATTATTACTGTTATGTCGACAGGCCGATACCCGTCTTAAGAGCAATGAATAAATATTGTGCTGCAATTTCATAAATTATAAAATACCTCAAAAATCGATAGCCTTAAATATACGGAGTGTTCCATAAATTTGGTCTTTCAGATTTTCAATAGGTTATTAGATAGAGGGTGTTCCATTTAGAAAAAGGTATCTTTGCTATAGATCTTTTTTCTCACACTTGTATAATTCAAAATAATTTTAAATTGTACATGCAAAAGTTTCAACATTCGACTAAATAAAAAGGATTTATAAAATCCCATGCTTTTTCTATATAAAGCCCGCCCCGAATTAGGTGACTCACCCTGTATAAATACATACATATTACAAAACATTTAAATGAATTCTGAATAGCGCTTAAAGATAAAAGTGCCTTAACCTACGCTGCTGTAATTTTCTTCACATGGTTATTTTATAGACGGTGTGATCTGCATAAAGCGAATAGAGAATCAATAAGATCTAGAACAAGTCGGTTAAAGGTACAGTTATGAATTAATACAAAACTTACTGATACAGCGTGAAAATAACTTCAATTTTTTTTTTGTGCCTTATGATATCAAATGCCGTAGAATGTTTATCTGTTTCCCACATCTGTTTCTCGAAAGAGTTGCGACAACAAAATTCAACTCCAAGATCAGAGGCATTTATTTTTTTTTTTATTTCTAGCGTCTTATTCTCATTCTCAGCAATGTTTTCGTTAGTATTCGAATTAAATATATTAAAACATATAATACTATTTTGTTAGTGTTACGTATGCACTTACCTAGAAAGAATAAAATATCCTATTGATACCTGAAATTATTAGCAAATGATGCCATCAAAATGTGTAAGCACTGCATGATTGTTCGAAATTTGGAGATTCATTCAAATGCAACAAATAGCGCAATCTGCAATTTGGTTATTATATGAGCAATTACAAAAACTAAAAATATAAGTACAATAATCTATTGATCTATGCATATCTAAAATTGTACAATTCGTTAAGTTGCTGGTAATGTGAGTTTCCAATTACAAGATGCCCAATCATTAAAAACCTCACAGAAAAACAAAATTTCGGAGTAAATTTTTATATTATATACTAAGGGTGAGTTTATTAGTAATATTACTTTAAAGCTTTAAAACTGCTTCAAATTAAAGTTCTCATAAGTAATACACAGACTTTCCTGCTAAAGTGACATTTATTATGAAACCGATCCTAAAAGAGTTATAGTTAAGAGTTAAATTCGTGCGCTTTCAAATATTCGTTATGGATTCTTTTGCCTTCAACTTGGTTCTGATGTCTTGGCTGTGGAAGGTCATTTATCTCTTCCAGTGAAGATTTTCTTCTTGAATTACATGAAATTGGTACTCCCATTTGGAGCAATCATATATCGTGGCCAAAGTAGTTTTTGAATCAGATGGCGATCGATGGTATTTTAGAGTCTCATTGCCCTATTCGTTTCTCACCCAAAAGATGGAGTTTTGGAAAGTTACAACTAAAAAGACGGAGAAATATTTCTCAATTTCAGAGCAAACGTGTTGATTTCGCATTTTCTTTTTCTTTTTCGTGTACAACAGCTCAGTGTGGAAGAATGTTAGGTATATTAATTAATAACAAAAATTTAGCTTTAATACCATCCAAACCTTTCGCGCAACTTCCCAATATGTAAAAGATTACATACTTACACTAGCAGTTTTACCTACCCTTGCTAAACTGGAGAAAATTAAACAAAATCGTTTATTATTCACGAAAGATGCTGAACCAGCATCAGATGTAAGTGTTAAACAAAAGCATAATCTTCCAATCTTGCTGAAACGGCATCTTATAAAGACAAAGAGCAGAATTTACAGCTAATAAAGCTACTGCTCAAAATTATATTGAGCAAGCAAAGAAAGCCCACGAATATGAAAAAACTGTTTCTTTAGGAAGCTAAAGTGAACCTATTAAAAATAGTCTTATACCTAGACAGTAACAGTCATATTTAGTAATTAGTAATTACCTACAAGTGACTTGATTATTTACTGTTTTAACAGAAAATTTTCAAATTTGATTTAGTCCCTTTTAAAATGTTTTTTTTTGCCAATTTTTAATTTTGTTTCATATCACAAACCCATAGTAGTGATACAATCGATAATTTAACTTGGAATGATACTAGTTGAATAATTTTGATTTTTAATATTATTTCACAAAACAAAATAAATATTGGAATAGGTACCAAAAGATCCAGAAAACTTACTTTGAAATAATAGAGTATATCATCTAGCAACAAAAGACAAAAAAGAAACAGTCTAACCCCGCCTTTATTGTACGTGAACTTTCCAACATTTCGCAGTGCACACCTCACACAAATAAATCATCATCAAGTCACTGGGACTGGGAAAACAAGATAAGGAACAAGAAAAACTGGACGCATATAACATCTTGGTGCTTTTACGATGTCTCTGGTCATCATCCTTGTATTTATATACGCATGCATTTGTATGTAGGTTGCCTGGAGTTAGAAATAAATCGTAAAGGAATTGGATACATACATACATGCAAATAAAACCTCTAAATCCTATATGAATAAAATAAAAATTTAGTTTTAAAGCCAGCTTTTAACATTATTAAACTACGCAAGAATATAATAAAGAATCTATAACTGTATAATATTGCATATTACCTACGTACTATAGCAATACTCTCACTTTATATATTTATCTGTTATTACCTCCATATTCCCACCTGATTCTTCAGCTTCCAGCTACAGTTTTTTCTCTCATCTACATATTTCATACTCGAGCAACCCACTACATATGCACGTATATACAATCCGCTGACGCTAGCGATTCCATAACGGTTCAATCGATCTTATTATTTGCGTAGAATCACCACGACACGACGTGGGCAACAGCAGGCTCACGATCTTGTTTCGTTTTTTTTTTTTCGTGGTTTTTAAAAGATGATAACCTTGCTATTAAAATGCGTGGCTCCTGACGCTGCGTTATTTTTACCGATACATTTGTGCGTGGTGGTACTACATAAATGCAACTCTTGTATAGCCATATATATATATATATATATGTGACATGAGAGGATATGAAACTTTCTTGGAAATCGCAAATCGTGCATGAGCAAGTACATACACGTAAAATTCGCACGGGAAACCAGAATTTTAGTAGAAGTATTTACACCAGGGTCTCGTGTGGAAGATTTGATGCTGCATTGTGAGGTTTTGATGGACAGTGATGGTAATTGTGGACACGTTCGGTGGGTTTTTTGTATAAAATGAGATGTGAAAGCATTTTTCCTGTTAGATCGGGTTTTAAACTGGATTCGGGAGCATCAGCAGGAAGTTGATGTTTATAATTGCAGTACCACACCATATAGAATAAACCAAAACTTTGTTGTTTCATACTTTTTTTTTTACTTAATTAAATTGGAAAATTATAATTTTAGTATTACTTTGTTTTCAAACTGCAAATACTTTAATATTGTTATAAAACCATGTTAGTATGTTCATTTTATAACATTTATTCTGATCACAAGAAGAAATGTTAATATAAAATGACACTTAAGGATTTGCATTTTATGTTGATCGATAATTTTTAAAATAAATAACAGCTCATCAAAGAAGTTATATGAACACGCTTTTATTTACAACGAAAAAAAAAAAACAATAATTAATTGTAAAATATTTAAAAGAAAGAACTAAAATTGAAAAATAATTTTTAACTGTCAAAATGATGCCATCTACAGCGTCAAAGTAAAACTATAATACATTACTTGCAAACAAAAAAATGATTTAAAAGAATTTGTAACTAAAATTTTAAAACGAATTTATAAAAAAGGATTACAAATAAACTCAATCTTAACTCAAAATTAAAAACATATATTTTTTTCTTTTTCTTTTTTTTCAATGAAAGTAAAATACAACAATTAAGTGGTTTTTTATTCAGCTAGAGACCTCTCTGATAAATGTGTGAATACTGTGAAAAAAAAATTATAGGAAATTCTCGATGATTATACAGGTCTAAGTATGGATTTATATTACTGGATATAATATGGATACTTTTTTAGATAAACACTGTGAAACTTTGAGATTTCTGAGAGTATGGCATAAAAATTGTTATATGATGTTGACTAACAGACGTTGTCTTTCGTGACCACAAACAGAATGAGAATTTAAACTACACTATAAAAAAAGTTACAGTAAAATTACATGTAAAATCGTTGGTAACACAGTTGCCTACAATTTTACAGGTAAATTTGCTTCATAAGGTAAAATTTCTACCATCTAGTAAATTTCACATGCTGATGTGTTTTTCAAAGATTGTACTGTAAAATTCGTATGTAATATTTATATGAACTCTATATTTACCGAACACTGAAGTAATTTTCATATGTATTTTTATAAAGAGAGCAAGCAACTTACTTAATTATTTTATAGCTCCTAATAGGTCATACTGAATCGCTCAACCAGGGATCAAGAATGAACACGCTTACGCGAAACCTACGATTGTTTGTGACGTACATGATATCATTGAGCCAATAATAAGTTCGACAAACGAATAGAATTACCTACGCGCACAGATAAATAATCCAATAACCAATCACATTGCGGCGTATGAATTTCGTATTTTACATGATATCTATAGTTTTACCCGAAAATTCAAGTAAAAACAAATAAATATAAAAGATCCTCATATTTTTGCAGCAAAATTAATAATTCACTAGTAAAATTACTTTTAAAGTGCACTAAATACCCCAAAAAAAATTTCAATTTTACACTTTTAAGTAAATTTTGAGAGTAAATACAAAATTACGTACATGTTTTTTTTCCTGTATTTTGCTTTTGAATTTTGGTTACATCTTAGACTTACATAAAAAAGCTATAAATTTTACCGAAATTTCTTTTTCCATGTTAAATATTCTAGAAAAAAACATGTAAAACAAAATTTACATGATTTATTGTGGTAAATTCACAACGTTATTACATGTAATATTCCTGATTTACCATGGCAAAATTACTGTAATTTTTTACAGTGTAAAATTACCTTCGATTGTTCTCGCTGTCAGGTAAGCCAACATCGAATTCAAATGAATAACCAGTAACTAACATTAAGATACCGTTATTTACTCTAGTTTGAGGGCAATACAGCAAATGTTACCGAATAAATATCCCGAAGAATGAAAAATATAATTAAAAATATATTAAGTAAGCTTGAATTAACAAATAAAATAAAGTTTACATTATATATAAGGCTATACTTAACACCTATTGTTAAGATGATCTATCTTTATAGCCATTTTTAACAAATTCAAAATTTGCCTATAGAGCAGGCAACCGAGTAGTGCAATTTACTTCTCGATTTGGCTTTGAAACTTATTTTAAATGATTCTAAATTATATTCCATACGCCTATTTCCACAGCAATACATAAATATATTTGAACATATTTTTATTTCTTTATCCAATTTATTTCTTCCATGACTGTATATGAAAAACATACGGTACATTACTTCAATCCGGTACAAAATAAGAAGTAATAATAACAGAGTGTCCATTGCATTCTTACGCTGAAATGGTATGGTATGATACAAATTTATATATTTTCTTCAACAGCTTCGATGTTCACACGTTCTTTTTGGTCTAGTTTTATTTCGTTTATTCGCGGAGTGTATGAGCGTCTGACTGGTTTTCCAAATTATATGGTCCTTTTCTGAGATCTTCGCTTATAGCGGTATTGTTACTAGTTATACAATGGCGCACAGGAAACTGTAATTGCAGATGTTACCCAGTAACGATGTCAATTTCTTAACAACAGGTATGTATTTAGTGGAGTAAACAATAATGTCAAAACAATGTCAATTCTAAGATATACCGGACTCATTGTTTTTCTATTACACCTACAATTTCCCTATGTGTGAGGTTATAAAACAAATTGTCAATGCATTGGTAAGTGGAGTAGGCAACCAGATATACCTCCATCTAAACCAGTTGTTTTAATTTGAATTAACGTATGACATATTCTGAAATTTGACCATTATTTAGTATTCTTATTATTTATTTCATTATTAATTATGGTATTTCAAACACGTGATAAACGTTATTAGTTCAATAACTAAAATAATTGACTTTTCAGTAGCACTACATAAAATTATGTACGTATTAAACCAGTTTATTCTCCTAAAATTTAAGACATCTTGAATGGTTGAAGCAACTAACAGTGACTATCCGTCAATAGCAGTCATTAGTAGAAGCTTAATAGGACATGGAAAATATACGAATGTTGTCGATACAACCAAAAAGCTATGTTATGTTTACAAGTTTGAAATTATTTATGCACGGAAAGTATGTACGCATTGGAGGAGTTCTGGAGAGTACATGGAAGAAGTTTTAGTCAACCTAGTTGAAATAGTTAATCGTGACTAGCAATATACCATTAGGAGGCTTCGTATATAAACTATTTAACAATTGCAATGTTGAGGAATTTGTTAAGAGATTTAGATTATCAAAGAAGTATTCTCAGTGGTTACCAAAAAGAATTGAAAATAAATTGCAGTCTATAGAAGTAAACAGAGAAAGCCTGTCTTTCACATGCTGAACAGTATTTACGTACCATTTGTGTGAGCTAAAAACTCACTTAATGGAATATTTTCCGGAAGATAAAAATGATTTCTCGAAGAGATGCGGTTTTAAATCCCACTCAGCGGAAACCCTGTTGCTAAGTTGTTAGTTCAGACTAGTTCATCGAAATGTCGCTACGAATGCAATTTACATCTGAAGATTTAAATACGTTTTGGCTTGCTCGTCGACATGAATATGGAAATTTAGGTAAACAGAAGTATTTAAAATTAAGATCGACAAAACTGGGGATTTACACCCCCTTGCAAGCATCCCCTAGCCGTACAAACCCAGATGGTGTGTGAGGTATAACACGTTGTCGTATTTCTTTCTACAGTGTTTTTTTGTTGCTAAATTTGGTTTTTCCGATAGAAACAAGCATATTTTAAGTGTGGGATTAATGGTAAGATCACGACCCTATCAGCCAGAAATGTTACATAGATATTTTTAAAAATATATTTTATAAATATTTTTCGTGAGAGGTTTTTGAATATATTTTTCATATTTTTTTCTAAATATAGATAAAATATTCAATTAAAATATTTATTTCATATTATAAAATTAATGTAAGCGCTATATTTTTTCTAAAATATTTGTAAAATATTTATATGAAAATTGAGATTTTTTATGCAATCTATTTAATTTGTCAAAATGAACTAAAATTGTTCTTGGTTATTTAGAATGTATAACGTCGATAACGAAAAGTTGAAACATACATAGAGTTGTCTAAAAGGCAAGAACTTGTTTTTTCACACTCACCATACAAGTTAATAATCAATAATTCTGGCATCTTTTAAGACATACTGAAGGTTTATCAAATTAATCACTACTGTTTAATTGAAGTATTGTAAATAAAAAAACAAACGTATTTATTATCATTTTATTTGAATAAGCCAATAAAAATGAAAAAGACTCATTCTTAAGTCTAACCTTGGCTGGTGCCAGGTACAACCCTATGGCTTTTTTCATATCTTCGGTAGTGGCGCTCTCATGGCGTTTCCTTGTGGCCTCTAAAACAATGCCAATTGTATTAGATCATACCATGAATAAAACATCGTACAACATTATCAACACCTACTAATACATTTGGAGCATTTACAATAATTGGAGTGGTAGCTACATTCTAATACTTACGATACTTATTTTTACTTTATTTCATAATATTTGAAAACATTCTACGTACAAACAATAAACAACACAACGTATTCTAACCTCTATTTGAGGTTATGACGCTTATCTACCGAGATGAATCTCTTAAGCAAATCAACTAGCAATTTATCTGGTAGATGCAGTACATATATGATGCATAAAATTCCTACAATTATATTATTAAACGATTTCTGTACATAGCGATATTGAGCATTCCAATTATCTTATAAATGCCATGACATGTTTAAAGTTTTGCTTACCTCGTAGTCACCACAAAAACTAAAACACACCCCGCAACAATTAATTACACAGTTAACCCTAATCTGCCCTAATCGTATACTATTATAAACTATAACATGTAATGGACAAACGAATGAAAATGTTGATGATACGCACGTGCGCGTATGCATTCTATGTACCTAATCCATAGACGCATAAATAATACTAAATCATATAACACCGGCACCGTAATGAATAGAGGTGTTGTGTTGACGTTCGCAACTTACAAATATTACAAATAATATAATACAAAACGCAGATATATTAATAGAAAAGTTACAGCGCTCAACTTAGATACTAATTAAATCATATAGATATAATATTATCTAATTTAATCTTTAAACTATCATTTTAAATAGGTACATACCTACTTAATATGTATGCATATTTTACCCATTTTATATTATTCGTCCTACGCAGCAAATGTACAAAAGCAAAAATCAATCTTTTTTTTTATAAATGATAAATATTTACAGAAATACAAAGCAAAATATTCTTGCAGAGTTATGAAAATATATTGAGAAAACATTTGCAATAAAATATTATTAATGCTACATAACATATATATTTTTTAAATGTTTTCCTAATATATTTTCTATAATATATTTTATGCATATTATATTAATATAACTAATATTCAAGAAAGATTTAATCTGTTTTAAATATTTCTAAAATATGAAATAAATATAGTTGGTCACTGGGGGTAATATATTTTCAGTAGGTAACAAATTTCTCTGGAATGAATCATGGCGTGTATTATTTTCTTGCTGTAACTTCAACCAACAGCACCAGAGCGATGAGTCATAAAACAACTTAATAAAAAGAAATGAATATTTCGCATCTAAGACATTCAACTGAAATAGTTATATTCATGTTATATACCGCTAAACGCATGAATGGGTAACATTAAACTTAGAACACCACATTAACACTACTACGCATATCGCACGGCACGTCTATCATGCGCCCAGGGAAACATTTTACCGCCACGTCACAGCACACTAAAATCAACTTTTACGAGAGGACTATACACCTCGTTAAACGCATCGTTCCTTTGTTTATTGTCCCCATTATAACGACCAGAAAACTGCTCCGGTAGCAACGTAGTGTGAATTACCTACCTGTAAATTGTAATCTTTTCCTGTTTCTTTTTTAGCTGTTGGAATACTTCACAGTTTCGCGGTTCGTTATGAGATATATAGACCGACTACTGGCTTAAGTTAACGGTAATTTTCGGTTGGGATATTGTGAGGAGTAGAATGTAAATTCTGCGCTTTAACGCTGTCAAAAGTTCCGCTACGTGATATACTCAAGTAGGCAGTAAAATCTTTGTGATGTAAAAGAAATGTTTATGTGTTAAGATTTAGCAGTTAGAGAAGATATATAATAATATAACAAAGGATTTTATGAATTGATATTTTTAGATTTCTCTATGTGTACAGGTATTTCACTGCTACAACTCACAGGGGAGTTGATAATAATAATAATATTATTTTTGCGCCTCGGAGCTTCGTCCAGAAACACTCATTACCTCAAAGAGACAGGATACCTATTATTTTACTGCCTGCAGGTGCAAAATGTCACTAAAAGTTTATAAAGTACGTCAAAACTTTTGCTATAAAACGATGAACGTTATTTAACAATAAATGAAGGTATGTTGATTATGGCCAGTACAATATGAAGCGCTCATATTTTTTTAATTGTAGAAATTAACCCCCAAATTATATTATTTTTTTATCTCTGTCAGTTTTTAACTAATCGATTTGAAATTTTATAAAAATAATTTATTTGACTAGTATTCCAATTTAAAAATTTTGACTCCGCTGTGACAATTTTGACTAGTTAGAAAAAAAAATATTTTTAGGACCCATTGCTCAGGTGAAACAGTTTGAAAAACAAGTAAAACTCTAAGTTATTATGCAATAGTAGGATGCAAGCAATAGTAAGTCTATGTTTTATTATGCCGACTGTATTCTAGATAGCAATTTGATGTTTCGTGGACGTAATATAATGTTAATTGTGCGCTTTTAGAAAATATACTTTGATATACTGGGTGTTTCATAAAATAAAGTGGCACAGTATAAGTCATTATTTTAAATATACAGGGTTTTTAGTTTTTTAGTTTAAGTTTAATTTTAAAAATTTGGGGTTTGCAACAACTTGTTTTTGAGATATTACGATTTTTGTTAAAATTTTTGACATTTACATCGTTATATGTAATTGATTGATTCTCACTTAATTTAAGTGTCAGAAATCTCCCACTTTAAAATTAACAAGTACTAACATTGTTTTACCAAAACGTAATAAAAAAAATTCATTAGAGTTATACAGTGTGTTTAGAAATTAGTGGCATATCAAAGAATTTTGAAAGTTTCAAAACTTAATTTTTTTCAAATAGAACACACTGTATATTTTTGTATTTTTAGATGTAGAATTAAATTTTACACCAATTTGCTGTAACATTTCCTGTACCCATCTTATGGGTAATGTAAAATAAATTTAAAGTATCCAGGTTAAAACAAACTCCATCAATATTTTTCATTATCTAATTCATAAGTTCCATTATAATATGCAGCCATCCGAACACGCGACGTGTAACAAACAATGATTATAACAATAATATTTACTAACAATAATAAATTGTTGTGATGTTAAAGTCATGGCCCACCAGATAGGAATTATTCGCCCATGTGAAAGCGGTAATGAACAAAACGAGTAATTTAAAAGAAAACTACTGATGATGGGTATAGGGAATGTTGCAGCAAATCGGTTTAAAATTTAATTCTACATCCAAAAATACAAAAATATACAGGGTATTCTATTTGAAAAAATTAAGTTTAGCAACTTTCAAAATTCTTTGATATGCCACTAATTTTTAAACGCACTGTATAATTCCAATGAATTTTTTTTTGTTACGTTTTGGTAAAACAATGTTAGTACTTGTTAATTTTAAAGTGGGAGATTTCTGACACTTAAATCAAGTGAGAATCAATCAATTACATGTAACGATATAACTGTCAAAATTTTAACAAAAATCATAATATCTCAAAAACAGTTGAAGATAGGAATAGGAAACCCCAGTAGTAACCATCATAGAATTTTATGGTAAATTCAAAAATATAATAATATATAGGGTATTCTATTTAAAATAACAAAGTTCATGGCGACTTCCGGTTAACCGGAAATGCAAAAAACTTAGAAATATTTTAGAAAAAAAGTAAATGCCAAGTTGTTGCAAACCCAAATTTTTAAAACTGAGAAATTTCGTTAAGCTGCAAAACTTCTAACTAGCCACTTCCATGGAAAACCTATATGTGTACATCATGAAACTTCGTTCTTCACCAGGTTATGAAAGCAATTTGTTTTGTGGATTTAGAATTACAACAGCTTCTCAACAAAGATTGGACGATTACCTATACCAAAGAAAGTATTCATACGTCCTAACGCCTTCAACTAACAATACAATTTTTGTGTGGATTGGCTAAGATTAGGTGAAGATGTCAGCAAATTGTTTGTATTACCAGGTCACCAGGAAAGTGTTGACTTTACCGTTTTCAAAATGATTTTTTTTAATGGAACACTCTGTATAGAAGTGACGCAAAATTACACTTTGCATCAATCCATATAAGATTTTCACATGTACTGGGTATTCGTGGCTAAGGCAAAAGCTTCAAACGACTTCAGTTGAAGATATCCAGAGTATTAAGGTTCTGAGGTCTGAAGGACTAAGGTATGTTATATCTTATTTGTTCAAAATTCATAGATATTTGTAAAAGTGGAATAATAATAGGGGAAATGTATTTAAGAAAACAAAGTTCAAAGCTTATGCTGAGGTTGCGAAACATTCTGTACAAATTCCGATAATTTCACCTTTAATCCTATAAAAAAGTTGCTTTCGTATATTTGTTACTGTTATAAATGAAATAAAATTAACATTTTTATAGTCATATTTATATATCATCCCCACATGTTCTCGCATTACCTATTTCCGAATCAACACCACGCGCTCCGTCCCGAAACAAAAGATTAACGATCTAGATGCGCCCTAATTGCCCGCAGATTAGCATAAACCCAAAGCCGAAGCGCCATATATTAGCGTGTAAGGGCGAACAGCTTATCCGCAAGATACCCACACGAGTGCGCCTAGAAGGAATAGCAACCAGAAAACGAAGCGTTGGCGTTGATAGTGTAATATAAACGTCTCATAAGTTGCAATTATCCCCGCTTTGTACCCGTCCTCCCATTGTCCGTTGTCGCCAACTTCTCGCTCAAGGTTCGTAACTAATATCCTTTTAAAGGTGGAGATGGTGGTGTCTGCGTTTGTATTTTTCTATGTTCGTTTCTGGTTTGATGACGTGGCTGGAAAAAATAGAACTTTACAAACGACCCTGGTAATCACAGAGTTAACTAAATACAGAGTTGACCAAATTCGATAGAATATAATGAAGTAGATAAAAAAATATTAAAAGGTCACAAGTAAATTTCATCCATTTTCGACTCCGTTTGAGTAATATAATTAAGAAAGTAAAAAAAAAAAATAGAAAAAGCTGATTACTAATAACTTCTTCCGTTGGATCCTTTCTTATTTCCTTGCAGGTGTTCTCGTCAAGTAGTTCATTCATCTTTTTTCGGTAATCTTTTTTTATTCAGTAATACTGTCGCGTTCCCTTTGTCTGTTTTGAGGATAACGATATTTTCTTCAGCTTTCAAATTTGTAAGTGCTACCTCTTCTTCCCTGGATAGGTTGCCTTTCGATAACTTTGCTTTCTTCAAAGCCCTGCTTACTTCTTGTCGCACTTCTTCTGCTTCGATGTTCGGAACTTCCGTTTGGGTACAATGACGTAGTTCATCCCTAAGGCAAGTACTTTTGTTTCGTCTGCAGATAGTAGCTTTGTTGATAAATTAATCACAAAATTCTTCAGTGCACCAGGTTGCTCCTTGATCTTCTTTTCTTCCATCCTTGCAAACTTCTTCACTTGTGCGTTGTCCTGGATTTCTCGAACTGAGTTTCTGCTGCTTGCCAGGTTATGCTGTCGATAAGGTCCCAGTCTTCCTTTTTGTCATCTTGTTGGCTAATGTCAAATGTAGCTCCATGATCATCTTGGAAATCAAATGTACTAAACACTTAATGCACTTGCTCTCCGTTTTTCTTTGCGGCTTTGTTAAACAAAAAAACTGACTTTCTCACAAAATTCCTTAATGAAAGTAAACCGGTTTCGTCTATATACGAACATCCTCAGACATGAATTACTAAATCACATTAAGAAGAGTCAGAAAATTGAAAAATTACAAAATTGAACTGTGCAATAATTTTTTGAGGTTATTGTAGATGCCTAACAACAGCTGTCTTGGAGCTTATCATCTTCTTTCTATGGTCTTAGAGTCATAGAACATGAGCCTTGGTGGGCATGTGTCAAAACTATTTTGCTCTCTTTAAGGCACGCATAGGATATTGTCTTCCTTGCTTTCACGTCTACAACGAACTTATTAGAAATTTATTATTTATATATATTATTATATATAATATTTATTATTATAGAACTTATTTCAAATTACAATAGCGAGCACTGTGCGTGGCCAGTGGAGTGGACGGCAAAGCCTCCACTCTATATTCTTTGATTATCTATGGGTCATTGAGTATTGTGTATAAACATAGAAATAACCATACTTTTCGCTTGGACATTGATTTTTATAATACCCATACCTGCAACAATATTAATCTTTTAAAAGCAGATACCTCTCTTTGTAAAAATTTTCTATACTACATGGAATTTCTTTTTCTTCAATAAACTTCCTTCTTTTATAGTAGATTCCCCTAATTTAAATGCATTTCGTCATATAAATTGAAGGCTATATTGTTGGAATAAGTCACATTCTATCATTTGACAGGTTTATTAATTATAAATTTTGAATCGTTTCCTCGTTGTGAACGTATTGCTGTGAACTGAAGGTACCAGCATATATGAAAAGTGAAATTAAAAAAAAAAATTAAATCGACTAGCTCAGTGGATAAAAATTTAAAAGGACGCAAAAGACAATTTGATTTCAGGGTAACTTTCATGAAAAGTAATTGTGGGCGTTTGACTTTCATTAAAATCCCCAAAGATTAAAATGGTTGATTCAAAAATAAAAGAACTATAATTTAGAATGATATTTACAATCATTAATTTTATTGTTTAAAAAGAAAAAAAAAACATTTGATACAAATTACAGGAAAAATTAAAACCATGAATATAAGATTCTGGAAAAAAAACAAACCTGCATAAGACTCTACAATTTAAAAAGGACAATGCAAATCCTTCAACAAACAAAATGGTAGATTTGTTCTAGAAGAAAGTTCAAATCGACCAAAAAAAATCCACGTGGTTTAAAAAATTTAAACCAACAAAATTAAATTTACACAAATGAATTTAAATTACAAGCACAATGCTTCTTCTCACCTTACACAAAGTGATAAACAAAGAAAACTAATATGAAAACTAGAAACGGAAAAATTTAACTCTTTAAACAAAAAAACCCAAAATTCTTCTAAAGCCAATAATAATAACGGATCTTATACCAAAATATGCACAATAATATAACATCAATTATTAAAATGGAGTTCCACGATTGATGTTCTAAATTCAAATTAAGCGAACAAAGTTTTAATAAAATGAAATCACCAAAAACGGTAACCAAGCAAATAAAATACATATACTTACACACGGCATCAATCTATGGAACTCACTTAAAAGAAGCCCTACATCGCATACATATAACAGAATAACAATTGCGCGCGCTGCAACAAACGCAAAAGATCATCGAAGATACCTTTTAAGAAGGACATAAAACAAAATAAACAAATGCTAAACATATTAAAGAGTGAGAATAAATTAAATGACTTAACAAATAAATAAAAAAATAAATCAACTAACAAAATCTTATCAAAATAAAATAAATTAACTTCTGAGAGAATTTTCCCGAAGCGTGGACAAAAATTGATCTCAAAAATCACTGAATTTAAAAACCCGGACTGCCAGTCCACAGCAGTATGTATATTTGTGAAGTACATTTGTCAACGTGTATCTTTTGTGTATATTTTTGCATATTTTCAGCTACTTTCACCCAAAAAAACGCAAGTACATAGAATAGTTACCAGTTTTTCCCAAATAACATGGAATATACCTCCAATTTTGCATACATATTTCCACATTTAAGTTGGTAAAATTCCCTGTTTTTTTTTAGAGTGTGGGTGGCATATAATGTCAGGAATTATTACCTCTCAAAGCCAGGCCAGACACTTATCTAACCTTAAAAACCAATACCGATTCTAGCTGACTGTACTATGAAATACTTTGTTGAATTAATTTCATTTAAAATATCTATAATATTATATTTTATAATAAATTTCACATTGCGGTTATGACTATTCCCTACGGATAGTAATCTTTTTTTTTTTCTACTTTTCCACGACTGTAATCGTTATGTAAACTTGTTCCTGGATAGCGCGCCTGCCTGGTTCGAATGCAAACACTTATTAGCGTTTTGCGCTCAGATTAGCGATTTCTTTGTTATAAATAGTCATTATAGAGGTCGGTAATAACATGCAAATTAGATCTGTTGTAACATCTTACGATTTACACTAACCTTTGTTAAATGAGACGAGGACAGCGATTTATGCACACGTATAGACAAAGACAATAAGGAAACCACACACTGCAGACTGTTCCAACGTATGTTGGGAGAAATATGTGAAACAGTAGCGAGAAACTAATATTAAGATTGTAGAAAAAATGCATTATTTTTATGTAAAAAAACTTGGTAAAAAGTATGATTTTCCTGACAAACACCTTTAACGTTAAAAATGGCGCAAAGACAAGTTCGCAAGTGCTGCAGTTTCACCTATAATCTAAGATCGCCCACGCGCTTATCTTTCTTATGTATGTGCTATTCTAAAAGTGGAATGGACTCGTTCGCCCGTCAACACGTGAAAAATGTATATCTTACACGCTCCGTTAGTTTAGAAACGCTGTTATTGGCTTTCTTCGCGTTGCAAGTGCAAGTGACTGTCATTCGCGCTGGAACAGCTATAACAATAACGCGTTAAAATGTTTGTATCTAAATAGATATACTATAAAAGATCTGATCCACAATTCCGTATACTGAAGAAAAAAAATTGTTAAATCAATATTCATTAACCCAGGCAGGTAGTTCGTTTATTTATGGTCAGTACCATCAGATACTCGATTCAAATGTGTTCTATTTAAAAGTGGCCCCAACGAAAATATAAGAAAAGCAGCCCTAACAGCTAGAAATACTACATAGATATTTTTAAAATATATTTTATAAATATTTTTCGTGAGAGGTTTTTGAATATATTTTTCATATTTTTTTCTAAATATAGATAAAATATTCAATTAAAATATTTATTCCATATTTTAAAATTAATGTAAGCGCTATATTTTTTCTAAAATATTTGTAAAATATTTATATGAAAATTGAGATTTTTTATGCAATCTATTTAATTTGTCAAAATGAACTAAAATTGTTCTTGATTATTTAGAATGTATAACGTCGATAACGAAAAGTTGAAACATACATAGAGTTGTTTGTCTAACAGGCAAGAACTTGTTTTTTCACACTCACCATACAAGTTAATAATCAATAATTCTGGCATCTTTTAAGGCATACTGAAGGTTTATCAAATTAATCACTATTTTTTAATTGAAGTGTTCTAAATAAAAAACAAACGTATTTATTATCATTTTATTTGAATAAGCCAATAAAAATGAAAAATACTCATTTTTAAGTCTAGCCTTGGCTGGTGCCAGGTACAACCCTATGGCTTTTTTCATATCTTCGGTAGTGGCGCTCTCATGGCGTTTCCTTGTGGCCTCTAAAACAATGCCAATTGTATTAGATCATACCATGAATAAAACATCGTACAACATTATCAACACCTACTAATACATTTGGAGCATTTACAATAATTGGAGTGGTAGCTACATTCTAATACTTACGATACTTATTTTTACTTTATTTCACAATATTTGAAAACATTCTACGTACAAACAATAAAACAACACATTGTATTCTAACCTCTATTTGAGGTTATGACGCTTATCTACCGAGATGAATCTCTTAAGCAAATCAACTAGCAATTTATCTGGTAGATGCAATACATATATGATGCATAAAATTCCTACAATTATATTATTAAACGATTTTGTACATAGCGATATTGATCATTCCAATTATCTTATAAATGCCATGACATGTTCAAAGTTTTGCTTACCTCGTAGTCACCACAAAACTAAAACACACGCCGCAACAATTAATTACACAGTTAACCCTAATCTGCCCTAATCGTATACTATTATAAACTATAACATGTAACGGACAAACGAATGCAAACGTTGATGATACGCACGTGCGCGTATGCATTCTATGTACCTAATCCATAGACGCATAGACAATACTAAATCATATAACACCGGCACCGTAATGAATAGAGGTGTTGTGTTGACGTTGGCAACTTACAAATATTACAAATAATATAATACAAAACGCATATATATTAATAGAAAAGTTACAGCGCTCAACTTAGATACTAATTAAATCATATTAGATATATATTATCTAATTTAATCTTTAAACTATCATTTTAAATAGGTACTTACCTACTTAATATGTATGCATATTTACCCATTTTATATTATTCGCCTACGCACCAAATGTACAAAAGCAAAAATTCAATCTTTTTTTTTATATGAAATAAATATTTACAGAAATACAAAGCAAAATATTCTTGCAAAGTTATGAAAAATATATTGAGAAAACATTTGCAATAAAATATTATTAATGCTACATAACATATATATTTTTTAAATGTTTTCCTAATATATTTTCTATAATATATTTTATGCATATTATTTATATTAATATAACTAATATTCAAGAAAGATTTAGTATTTTTTAAATATTTATAAAATATGAAATAAATATAGTTGGTCACTGGGGAGTGGTTATAACCGATTTTTGAAATTCGATCAAATAAGCTCAATATACGGCGTTCCGTGTTTATTGTAACACCCTGTATATAAATATTTATACCAGCCGGAAGGGCTCTTCAAACGGTGCAGGTACGCTATTGAATTTTTTTTTTCTATTTTTTCACCGTTTAAAAGTTATTTTAGATAAACGAAATTTTGCTCGATTTTCAAGGGCGTTTTGTCTGCCGCAACAGAAAGTGTCCTTGAGTAACACTTCGTGAAGTCTAGTTTCATCAAAATCTGCGAGTCACAGTTTGCAAGACTCCATATCAGTAATGATAAATAATATGGGGTTCAAAACTGTACCCTGCGGCACTCCTGTATCTACTAATATTTTTGCTTTTAACTTCTGATTAATACAACTTACTGAGTGCTCTATCTGTTGGATATGAGTGAGTTGAAATCGTTTCATGGGACGCACACCTTAGTCCATAATAGAACAGTTGAGTGTTACTTTACATCATTGTATCTATACGGCAGAAAATACCTACTCTTCAGCGTACGACTCGAGAGACGTTGCAAACCTACTGATAGACCGCACAGTGCGATCTCTAACTCCACGATTTCTGCGGCCAAACGCCCGTCTGCTAGACGGAGAGGCAGCTATAGGTATTAGCGTCTTTTCGCCGCGAAGGAATGAACATTATCTTTCGTGTGCGCCGAGCGCGCGGACCGCTGGCGCGCTGTCTTGTGTGCGTGCACACGTACACACACGCCGAGTACGATATCTCGTATTTCTAGGGCGTTGGTAACGGGACCCAAGGCCTCAGAGCCACACCGTTGCCTCGGGCGCACCACTTTCCTATCTTTACGCGCGGGCGAAGGCCGCTCGAGCGAAGCGGCGCGCGATCGGTCGCTAGTCGACTCCTTCCTCCTAGCAGCAATCGAAATCGGAGATGCTCGCTAACGTTAATTGCCTTGCCGGACGCTTAAAGAGTCGCCGACTTATGTTGAGTGAAAAATGATTCAGGTGTTCGTATATACATCAGTTCTTTGCGCTGTAATTGTTAAATCGGCAATAGGAGACTCGGTATTTTATGATTTAATTAAATAAATATAAATCCTCACAAAGAGTGATGAAGTAAATTCACCAATGTCGAACACAAAACTAATGTCCCGTCAAATATAATTATATAATATATTTAATCCGAAACTTGACGCAACACAACAGATTGAATGTGTGATTCGAATAGGGCCGAAGTGACTGTACGTCTACACGCGACCAAGTTTGTCTGAAAAGGGGTGAGGACGGATGTACAGATCTGTGCCGGAAATCAAATATCATAATGCTGATTAGTTAATGTAAGTTGGATATGTAAAACTAGTTTCCTACGCGCGTACGTTCTGACTAGTGTTGACAAATACGCTATGTTCAAATTGAACCGTAACAAGATTCTGCATTGATGGTTACGACAACAACACTAAAAGCCAAAATAAATTACAGCAAAGGACTTAAATTTATTGTTATCTATCAATGTTTGTTAAGTATGAGAAACGAAAAATGTCAAAAAAGAACAATGGCGTCCATACCTTGTCGGTGTTGTAGTACAATTCAGCTCTTCTAAATCCTCACAAGGAGTGATGAAGTGAATACATCAATTTCGAACACAAAACTAATATCCCTTCAAATGCAGAACTTCACACACCCCAACAGGTTCTGTGATTCGAATTCCAATAGAGCTGAAGTGACTGTACATCTACACGCGACCAAGGTTATCTGAAAAGAGGTGAGGACAGAAAAACGCTAAGTCGGAGATGCGAAACTAGTTTCCTACGTGTGTCTATTCTGATTGGTGTTAAATTCGGCGGACGCATACGCTAACTTCAAATTGAACCGTAACAAGATTCTGTATTGATGGTTACGACAACTCAGTCATCCTATAAACAAAAAAAATGTTTCTATTGAAGACCAAATAAAGTTACAGTTGCAAAGAACTTAAATTTATTGTTATCCATTAAAATTTGTAAGTATGAGAAATCAAACATGTCGGCCATAGCGTGAGAGGAACCAGTTTTGATCATTCACTATAGTATGACTCGACGGAAATTGACTTAGGTGAATATTTGCGGTTGAATAGGTTCCGAAGGCAAGTGCCCCTTCGAGTAGAAAGTATTTTTCCAAGGCAAAGAAATTTTATCGGCATAGAATAGATATATTTTGCTTGACAAGAGAGGAACGTCCCCTAACAGCCAGAAATATTACATAGATATTTTTAAAAATATATTTTATAAATATTTTTCGTGAGAGTTTTTTGTATATATTTTTCATATTTTTTTCTAAATATAGATAAAATATTCAATTAAAATATTTATTCCATATTTTAAAATTAACGTAAGCGCTATATTTTTTTCTAAAATATTTATATGAAAATTGAGATTTTTATGCAATCTATTTAATTTGTCAAAATGAACTAAAATTGTTCTTGGTTATTTAGAATGTATAACGTCGATAACGAAAAGTTGAAACATACATAGAGTTATCTAAAAGACAAGAACTTGTTTTTTCACACTCACCATACAAGTTAATAATCAATAATTCTGGCATCTTTTAAGGCATACTGAAGGTTTATCAAATTAATCACTATTTTTTAATTGAAGTGTTCTAAATAAAAACAAACGTATTTATTATCATTTTATTTGAATAAGCCAATAAAAATGAAAAATACTCATTTTTAAGTCTAGCCTTGGCTGGTGCCAGGTACAACCCTATGACTCTTTTCATATCTTCGGTAGTGGCGTTCTCTGGCATGGCGTTTCCTTGTGGCCTCTAAAACAATGCCATTTGTATTAATCATACCATGAATAAAACATGGTACAACATTATCAACACCTACTAATACATTTGGAGCATTTACAATAATTGGAGTGGTAGCTACATTCTAATACTTACGATACTTATTTTTACTTTATTTCATAATATTTGAAAACATTCTACCTACAAACAATAAAACAACACAACGTATTCTAACCTCTATTTGAGGTTATGACGCTTATCTACCGAGATGAATCTCTTAAGCAAACCAACTAGCAATTTATCTGGTAGATGCAGTACATATATGATGCATAAAATTCCTACAATTATATTATTAAACGATTTCTGTACATAGCGGTATTAAGCATTCCAATTATCTTATAAATGCCATGACATGTTCAAAGTTTTGCTTACCTCGTAGTCACCACAAAAACTAAAGCACCCCGCAACAATTAATTACACAGTTAACCCTAATCTGCCCTAATCGTATACTATTATAAACTATAACATGTAACGGACAAACGAATGAAAACGTTGATGATACGCACGTGCGCGTATGCATTCTATGTACCTAATCCATAGACGCATAAACAATACTAAATCCATATAACACCGGCACCGTAATGAATAGAGGTGTTGTGTTGACGTTCGCAACTTACAAATATTGCAAATAATATAATACAAAACGCAGATATATTAATAGAAAAGTTACAGCGCTCAACTTAGATACTAATTAAATCATATTAGATATATATTATCTAATTTAATCTTTAAACTATCATTTTAAATAGGTACATATCTACTTAATATGTATGCATATTTTACCCATTTTATATTATTCGTCCTTCGCACCAGACGTACAAAAGCAAAAATTCAATCTTTTTTTTTATATAAAATAAATATTTGCAGAAATACAAAGCAAAATATTCTTGCAGAGTTATGAAAAATATATTGAGAAAACATTTGCAGTAATATATTATTAATGCTACATAACATATATATTTTTAAATGTTTTCCTAATATATTTTCTATAATATATTTTATGCATATTATATTAATATAACTAATATTCAAGAAAGATTTAATATTTTTTAAATATTTATAAAATATGAAATAAATATAGTTGGTCACTGGGGTCATACCAATTATTCCTTACGATTTAAGCTCTTGAGGGTAAAATGTATTCCTTGCTCAATAAGACGAAGATGTTTCTGTGTTATTAAAGCTTATATACGTCATTTCATACCAGAAACAAAAAATATTGGTTATAGTATAACATCAATTAATTTTGATCATGATTATACCTAAAACGAACATATCTCTCTACGCAATAACGTACACCTCATAAGTCATAACAACGTATGACTCGTTATTTTATTTATCCCTAGTTCCGATTGCCACATGCCGCTTGTGTGAGCTCCGCTTTGTCTGCATACATGTATAAAGTTCACATTCGCAATTACCACAGATCGACTATATACCTATGTATAAGCGTTTATAGTATAGGACGTGTGTAATTATACAATTACAAGCGACGTGTTCGCTTTTATTGTATTTCCTAATTAGCTATGCCGCTTTCTTCGCTTGCCTGTTTTGCGCCGATTAAGGCAAAAGTGCAACCGGCCGCGCGGCGTACAGCAGAACCTAATAGAAGCGTAGATACGGGGATATAGGGGCAAAAAAAACGTGAGAAAACCTGGACAATTAGAGAAACAATTCGTTAATCGCTCCTGTATATGCGGCGTATCGGTATGTTGGTTGCGAAAGATGTTATATAGGTATAACGTCTTAAGTTGGGTTTAATTGTTCCTCTTACTTGATTGTAAGGAGCTATTTTCTTTCTTGTATGGCTTCATTTTCCCTGTGCGCCGGCTAATAGCTATGCTAAATCGTCTTTATAGACGCTGTTGGAAGGAAATATTTGTAGCATTTTCTTGACGTGCCACACTTTACACTTGTTGGTGCACTAAAATTTCACATAGAATATCAATTTAATTTGATACAATTTAACTCACGTTTCTGTTCATGAATTAAACATGTTGTCCCGTAGAAAAATGAAGTAATAAAATTGTTTAACTTAATTCTTAAATTAAGCAATTACACAATAATCACTTAAGCGAAAAAAATTATATAAAAAAATGGTTAAACAAATTTTACATTGGTTTAAATAAAAATTTCAATTCTAATCAAACCCTTGCCACAACTAATTATTTGGATTTGCCATATCTTAACACAATATCAGAAAAAAAAAATAATAAAATTTGAATCCCAGACGAGACTGCTTGAACACCGATTCATATCAAGCAGTCTGGAAATACGGGTACCCGAATCTGCCGGCAAGCATGCACTAAAGAGGAACTTGTGAACTCATCTACCTAATCGGAAAAAGTTGAGACTTTTCTCTTATCCAATTAAAATTAACTTATCATCTTATACAGGATGTTCAAAAATTAAAACTAATCAAATAAGAACTTTAAGTGGTTATAACTTGATTTTAACAGAACGCCATATTTTTTAACTAACCAGCAAATACAATAATTTTAATTACCTATCGAATTATGTTTATAGCTTAGGCTTCAAGTCAAAGCGTTTTCGCAGAATACGCCAAATACATAATCATTTTTGCACCATTTGGCGTTTTTTTTTTTTTAAATAAAAATTCTAAGGTATCTAGGTTCCTATGGTAGTTATAAATATTAGATAATCATTTAGGCTGCTACTTTAGCCCGTAAAGCCTGTTTTTTTACTGTAGTGGTTCTCCTTTTGTGGTTTTCTATAATACATACTTCAACTTTTAAGTTCCACAAAAAAAAGAATCGGTATATATACTATATATAGTATATATACTGATATATATAGTATGTACATCAGTATACTATAGCAAGTACAGAATTTGTAGCCTAAAGTGACGGACTCAGACGTTTCTTGAAAGAAATCATCCCAAAATTAGTTATTTTTGAGATACTATTAACACATTTCTAGATACCATAGGCAACTAGAAAGATTAGAAGTTTTATTTAAAAAATATCGAATGATCCAAAAAAATGACGAACTGATCCGGAATGGGACTGACCAGGGATTGGACTGAGTAGGAATTGGCTGACCACGAATTGGACTGACCAGGACTTAGACTGACCACACGTATTAGATTGACCAGGAATTATACTGAGCAGGAATTAGACTCACCAGGAATTAAATTGACCACGTATTGGGCTGCCGAGGAATTGGACTGACCACGAATTCGACTGACCAGGAATTGGACTGATCAGGAATTGGTTCGGCCACGAATTGGGCTGACCAGGAATTGCACAGAGCAGGAATTGGACTGACCAGGAATTGGACTAGCAACCAATTGAACTTACTACTGGCCAGGAATTGGATTGACCACGAATTGGACTGACTAGGAATTACACTGACCATCAATTGGGTTATAAAATATGCTTTATTCTTATATTTCACTGTAAAAATTTTGCTTACATAACTGAAATAAAGGAAAAGCAAGGAAACAAGGTCTTGACCCTCACAGAATTCTTTAATATAACAAGATTTAAAAAGTATAATTAAAATTGGAAAGTGCAATGTAAAATGTTGAAATAAGTAAAATATGTAAATACCAGACATTAAAAAGGACAATAAAACACACACTTGTCTTTTTTGTTAATCAAAAAATTACGATAATCGTTTTTTTTTTCTTATCGGGGTCGTAGTGTTGATTAGGAGGGAGATTTGGCTCTGCGGGGCCCTAACAAGCTAAAACTTAGGTATTACCACCCCTACAAACTAAAAAAAAAAGTATTTGATACATGAAAATTAGGTTAGATTTCCAAAAAAAAAAGTTCAGGTATTATAAACCTTATTAAAACAGGTACTTAGTTTAATCGGAGAATCGGAGAAAATACAATAACATGCCGCTGAAATGTGACATCAAAATATGTTGCCACTAACTGTGGTAATCACTAAGTTTTTAGTAATCGGAAAGGATACAAGTTGTTACCTAATTAACAATTGCTAAGTATTTTAATTTTAAAATAGCTAGTTTATGCAAACTTAATTTGTTTTTGATCCAAACTATATTTGCATTTACACTAGTTTAGATGGAAATAAAACAGTGACAGTATGCATCGAGCATTGCGAAATTTTCCTACTTAATATTCTATGCGGATTGAACAAACACAAGACGTAATAAATCAATTACTGCCGATTAACTCTGATGACATTTTGCGCAAGAAAAATTACAAAACTACTTAATACGCTAATACAATAGAAAATGTTCTCTCTGCCTATGTATATAGATCAAAGTATGTTGCATACTCATAATTTATTTTTTTCTTATACGATATTAAACAACTACACAAAAGAAAATAACTACTACAGCACAGACAAATTTAATTATAAGATTACTAACAGATTTTGATGGTAGATATAGTAATAATAATTACCTACAGATTGTCTAACTTAACGTTGGGATCGTATAAATGACAACGAATTTAAAAAGTTCAAGGCGTTTACCCAGCTCAAACATTCAAACTTAATAATTAATTATCTTATATACCAAACGAGAAGCACGCAATCCTTTTTAGATCGCAACGTTGACAACGCGAGCGAGCGATGTACAAAAAAAAAACAGAATTAATTCTTACTGTATGAGCCGCGTAAAATATATCTCATCAAAATGTCAACAAAAACACAAATCTACACAGCCTCGCTCAGGCGTGGTTACAGCACGTCGTTTTGGTATGTATGCGTGAATCTGTGTCTCCTAAAATAATTATTAACATTGTATTCAAATTCGTGGCACAGCCACTCGTGAAGGTTGATTAGGAACGGGTGAACTTTAGCGAAAATATACAGTTAGATGTATGTATGTATATATGTTCAGATATACAATGTGATGTCGTTGTGGCTGACAATTAGTTATTGCGCTAAGATATGCTGGGTTCTATGTAGGTAATTAGTACGTTTTTGCATGGTGTATTATAGGTTTAAAATGGTATAGACATTGGTTCGTGAGATAATTATAACGTTCTTAGGACGGTCTTAGATAATACTTGAATACTTTGTCTTTTAAATACTTATCCAAAAAGCGTAATGTGTAAGGATTACTCTAAATATACGGCTGAAATTGAGAATAGTTCAGTACAATCATAAATCATAAGCTTATTCAAATTTACAGCTATATACCGATATTCCACCACGGTATATACAGAGTTATTCCATAACTGGTTCATTAAAAGTTTATGATGTTCTATCATTTACTTATATTTGAGATTTTGGCACCAGTATCTGTTCGATTGGAACTATAAATGTAAAATACCTTAACCAAAATATTACTTCCGGTTGACCGGAAATGGATGTCAACTTTCTTATTTTAAATAAAATGATCTAATTTTTTATTCATTTTTGGATTCTACAACTATAAATACGTCAGTTTTCATTAGCTATTCCTATAGCTACATGTTGCCGTTTTGAGTTATTTAAGTTTTTCTTTTTTTTTAGTCATAATCATTGCATCATTGAGAAATTAATATCTCGGTTAATACTGCAAGTAGATACTCCAAATTTGCTATGTTATGAATGTAGATATAACTCTAAGCAACGGTAAGCACACTTTACATTCTAACATACAGGGCGGTTCAAAACTGAGGAACAAAGTGACATATTTTCAAATGCAGAAAACTCATTTTTTTTTAAATAGAACACCCTGTATTTTAATTCGAAATTAGGAAGTAAATATCATCCCCTATCGCTTTATATGAGCATTCCCTATACTTATCTTTAATAGATTTTGAGATATGAGCGACTTTTTGTTAAACAGACTAAGTATTCTTTTTTTTAAATAGAACACTGTATTTTAAATTCGGAATTAAGAAGTAAATATCATCTCCTATCACTTTATATCAGCATTCTCTATACCTATCTTTAATAGATTTTGAGATATGAACGACTTTTTGTTAAACAGACTAGGTAGCCCTACCTCTGCGTGTTTGCAGCTGGGTCTGAACGGGATTAAATGTCAAATCATTGACTAACCAAAGTGTTTATGTATATCATTGTAATTAACTTTCGTACAACCAATATAATAGAAATGACTAATTCGAATAGACTTTCTTGTAGGTTATTCAAAAATAATTACATGAATTTGACGTGAATCATTTCAAAGCCAGCTACAAACATTTAAAATAGGGCTACTTAGTCTGTTTAACAAAAAAGTCGCTCATATCTCAAAATCTATTAAAGATAGGTAATAGAGATGCTCACATATAAAGTGATAGGGATGATATTTACTTCCTAATTCCGAATTAAAATACAGGGTTTTTATTAAAAAAATTGAATTTTCTGCATTAGAAAATAATTGTCACTTTGTTCCTCAGTTTTTGTTTTGAACACCCAGTATGTTAGATGTAAAGTGTGCTTACCGTTTCTTAGAGTTATATCTACATTCATAACATAGCAAATTTGGAGTCTCTACTTGCAGTATTAACCGAGATATTAATTTCAGAATGATGCAATGATTATGACAAAAAAAAAGAAAACTTAAATAACTCAAAAACGGCAACATGTAGCTATAGGAATAGCTAATGAAAACTGACGTATTTATAGTTGTTAGAATCCCAAAAATGAATAAAAAATTATATCATTCCATTTAAAATCAAAAGTTGACATCCATTTCCGGTCAACCGGAAGGTGATATTTGGTTAAGGTATTATTATATTTATAGTTCTAATCGAACAGACATGGTGCCCAAAATCAAATATAAGTTAATAGAACAATCATAAACTTTTAATGAACCAGTTACGTGTAATACCCTGTATATTTCAGATGAACTTATTATAAATATTTTCCTCTCTTACAACTAACAAGGCAACCTTGCTAACTGTACATCGTGGATTCTAGTGAAATTTTCCCAGGCCGTAGACAACTTCGAGTATTACTCAAGGACACTTTCTGTTACTGCGGGACTTCAACTT
Source organism: Protaetia brevitarsis (assembly GCA_004143645.1). Taxonomy (NCBI): domain Eukaryota; kingdom Metazoa; phylum Arthropoda; class Insecta; order Coleoptera; family Scarabaeidae; genus Protaetia; species Protaetia brevitarsis. Next base: position 25,690 of record RXPK01000557.1, on the reverse strand, counting down.
TAGGGAGTGCAATTTGACCTTGAAATCCGCCCCAAATTTCGTTTATCCAAAATAACTTTTAAACGGTGAAAGATAGAAAAAAGTTTCAATGGAGCAGTTGCAGGGTTTATGTAGCTCTTTCGGTTGACATAGCTATTTAAGTACCGGGTGTTACAATAATATAACGTTTCATTTTGGTTTGTCATTGACAGCTAACTCAAAAGATCCGGGAACGCCAAAATGAACAAAATTAATGTATTTCTGGCTTTAACTGTAATAATTATGAGGAATTTTTGCCTAGAAAAATGTTTCTCCTTACGCAGGATTCTAACCTACATCCCCTCGTTTGCCGGACGAGCGCTTCAGCTTTAAGCAAGTAGAGGATGACGATTCGAGCGTTTAACCGAATATACGTCGATATTAGATCTTGAAAAGGCCGACAGGACGGCTATTCTTTGCATATTTGCATCCCCTCGTTTGCCGGACGAGCGCTTTACGAATTAAGCTAGTAGAGGATGACGATTCGAGCGTTTAACCGCTACGTCATATTGATCTTGAAAAGGCCGGCAGGATGGCGATTCTTTTACATATCTGCATCCCCTCGTTTGCCGGACGAACGCTTTACCAATTAAACTAGTAGAGGATGACGATTCGAGCGTTTTAACCGAACACACATCGATATTAGATCTTAAGAAGGCCGGCAGGACGGCAAATATGCAAAGAATTAATGCGACATATGTTCGGTTAAAACGCTCGAACCTCGTCCTCTACTAGCTTAATTGGTAAAGCGGTCGTCCGACAAACAAGGGGATATAAGTTCAAATCCTGCGTGAGGAGAAAAGTTTTTCTTATATTCAAATAGATTAATTTGTTATTTTTTCACTGTAAAAAACTTGCAATCTTTGAATGTCAAATTGCTAATTAATTTTTTATTGACGGGACAGTTGTTGCACAAAAATTTAAAAAAAATAAACTTTTTCTCCTTTAAAAATCCTAATCTCTTAATAAACAAGAAAACCTGTAAATTCATTGTAATTTGTAACTTTTCTTTCGAATAAAAAAATAAAAAGTATTAAAAAAAAATAATCTCAATTCTAGAACAACACTTTATATATAGAGAATCACATATTTTTTGCTGCTATGGCGCTTAATTTATTAAATCTATATAAAGTATTAAATACACTTTCTTCCTTCTTGGGTATGCTGGTGGGAAAAAAAAGAAAATAAGAAAATAGAAATAATTATATAATTGTATTAAAAAACTGTAGGTACCAAAAAAATACTTCACATTAAACAAGAAATTTCAAATTAAAACATAAAATTTAATGTATTGTGGGATAAAAAATATAATTTTGAAAAAAGAAAAAATAAAATTTTCGAAACGTAAAACGTCTGTATATTTATATTAAAAATCGCCATACCCTAGAAAGAAAGAAAGTGTAATTAACAAAAAACCGGTTAAATAATTTCGAGAAGTCTAAATATTAATAAAAAAAAAATAGATATCAAAATATTTTTGCTTACAGAAAAAAAAAAAACCTGACGAATAATGATATATTGCATTTATTAAGCAAAACCTTTATTACCTACTAACCACACCCAGACTAAAAAAAAACAAAATTAAATTAAAATCAATCTTAACACTATTACTTCAAACACAAAATAATAATAGCAGCTAACACTTTTGTAGTATCTACATACATTCTTTCCATATAATAATAAACTAATAACACGAAGTGTTATGCATGGATATAATCTCATTAATTTACACTATAATTTATTTCGATTGCACTCTTAGCTACTCCCATTTTTTTTTTACTTCTGATTTGACAAAAAAAAAGTCCCAACATCATTCTATAACCTTGCAGTTTATCATTGTTACATATTGCGTAACGATGTTTAAGGTTCTTCATATAATATATTAAATCAATTACATACACATGCAGTTTTATTTTAAAATATTATAATTATCCATTCACGTCTTTTTGTTGCGGTATTACCACACAATAATTGATATAAAATCATCAATATTAAGATCCATTTGAGAATAGCACCTTATGTACCGGCACATGCGATAGTTTCACAATTGAGAGAGGTGAATTAACAACAAGAAACCAAAAAAATAAAAAGGAATTGTAAATATTATTCAATGCTCTCCGCTGTAATTGCTAGGTGTAGTGGCAAAAATGCCGCTATATGAATTCAGCTTTCGGAAATCATTTCGTGAAGCCGCAAAAAAATGTCCGTAATTGTTCACCTCGATGCCCAGCTATATTCCTTTCTAAATACTTAAATATGTTTAGAAAGCCGTAATATGCTATTATTAGCAAACTAAGAGTGGGATTTTATACAAATATGTGTTTTAACAACCTCGAATCAAATTCAAGAATAACTTTTAAGATGTTAGTCAACGAATATGCTGTATTTGTGCTCAGATTTCCTATGACACCAGGACGCAAAGCTGCATCAGTTTGCGGTTTATATACAGGGTGTTTTGAAACATCGTTTAAAGATTTTAAGGGCATGTAGTACGATCGAAAATAAGGTTAAAAGCCATAATAAACATATGTCCACAAATTAACTGTTTACGAGATAACAGTGATTTTATCGCAATTGCAGAATAAGTTTGCTTTAGAAGTTTTTATTATTAAGATGTTATTGCATTTTAATATAAAAATGATTATAACTTATAGAAGATGTTCAAAATGACGTCCTTCCATTTCGACACGATCTACATTGCTTTCAAAGGAGCGTGCACTCTTTCAAAAACAAGGGTTTTTTCTCGTATTATTCTGGCAACAGTGTTCTATTCGTTGGCGCAACTCTGGAAGAATCGTTTACCGTGTTGCGTACACTAAACTTTTCAAATATACTAAAGTCCAACGGTTTAGATTGGAGACTCTGGAGGCAAGCAATGGGCTGCTCGCCATATCCATCTCCCGGATAATTGATTAAGATGTTCCCTAACAGCACGCGTAAGTGCGGTGGAGCTCCATCTTGCATAAACCAGAGTTCAGTCTTTAGATTATGGTAAATCTTCCATAAGTTCAGGTAAAGTATTTTTCAAGAACTCGAGGTATGCAGGACTGTTAAGCGTTATGGCAAAACATCGGTCCTAACAACGTTCCCCTATCATACTAACCAGATGTTTAGAGAGAAACGTTGCTGGTGCCTGGCTTCAACGTAGCATGAGGATTCTCGTCACACCAAACGTGATTGTTGTAGAAATTAAATATCTATTTTTAGTAAAACAGTTTTCATCAGTGAAAAGGATGTTATCAGCGAAATCTGCCCGATCAGCTGTTCGCAAAAACCACTCACAGAAAGCCCTTCTCGCTTGATAATCCGAGCAGTAAGGGCTTGTACCCGTTGGATATGGTAGGGGTAATAGGAGTTGTCTATGAAGAGTTCTCCAAACAAGATTGCTGCTTACATCCACTTGAGTCGAAATTCTTCTAACACTAGTTTCGGGATTTTCATCAATAATATTCAAAATTCGATCTTCTATCTGTGGAGTACATGCTATTCTCTGCCGTCCAGTATCACAAGACCGCTTCTCGAACGAACCATTCTTCTTAGTCGTTGAAACACCGTCTGAAACATCACATGCGAAGGCAGTTGGCGATCAGGAAACGTTTCAGCATAGAAGCGACGTGCTTGTAAAGAATTCCCATTAGCACGACCGTACATGAACACCATATCGCTCATTTCAGCATTAGAATACGCAACCATTGTAATTGCTACAAATTGCACAAAACGTCAAATTAAACTGTCATAAAACAATAGCTGATAAGCACCTGTTTACTGGAATATGTTATATCCATGTACTACTGGAACACTCGCTGTTATCTCATAAACGGTTGATTTGTGAACATATGTTTATTATGACTTTAACCTATTTTTTCGATCGTCTACATGTCCTTAAAATCTTTAAACGATGTTTCAAAACAGCCTGTATATTGTTTCATATATGTACGTCGAAATTTATGTATGTATATATGTACAACTGAGTCGCTTATTACAGAAACCGCTTCTCTCTACTATGACCCCTGACCCAGTCCTTGATATTAATTGCAAGTTGACCTTCTGTCTTTACACCGCAACCAGTCGTGTTAACCGCGCTTGTCTTTGTCTTTCTCGAAAGTGCTTGGTAAATAATAATAGAGCAAATGTTTTTGTTTGAAGTATACAATGAATTTAAAATATCTTATTAATGGGCAGTGATCATGAGAGTATTGCGTAACTGCGATTTTTATATTTTATATTATGGATTAGGAACTCATTTCTCTTGATCATATCACCGTACTCAAATAATTAAGAAAGAAAAAATTTTGCATTTATGTTTTTTAAATTTGGAAAATAATTAAAACGAAAGAAATAATTTTAAATGAAGACAGACATTTTAATAATATTATTATTCTGGTGCAAATATTAAGGTTTAATAACAAAATATGTTATTTGTTCGAATTTTTATCTGAAAAATGAAATAAGTATGTCGACTTCATCGTTTTGTATTGTATAACGCTACAGAGTTAGCATACAGCCCGGTATAAAAAAATAATTTTTAAAAATGATACATTAATTAAATTAGTAAAATCAAATTTTCAACATCCAATTGTCTCTATATTTATACCCCTTTTTATCTCAGTACGTGTGGAGACAGTCATGGAAGACTGTTGCCAAAATGTCTCTCATTCAATTTGGCATAGAATTTTATATTTATATTTATTTAAGTTTGTGTCATTTGGCATAGACAATACAATCTACTAGATATTAAGGAGAAGTTCAAATAGAAAACCTTTACGCGATCAAAAGAATTTGTCAATAGTTTCAATTTGTCCCTGATGGTGTACATAGAATTGTGAAATAGTACCTATGTTAACTGATCAAGTGCAAAAGCAGCCTAATTTTTACCAAAAGGTAGTTTTATCAGCGTGAAATATTTTTTCCTTTGTCGAGTGAAAGATTTTTGAAGAAGGTGGAAGAGCGTTGAAAATACTGGGTCAAAAAATGGCATTATATGTGGTCAGGATTCAAGAAAGTGAGGTCTTCAACTAGCAAATATCAATAGCGTTGCTAGGCGGCTGTCATGAGGTATTCTCCTCCGAATATTTTTTATTAGGAATATCCAGAAGGTCCTTACAGGTAAATGTAAATTTTACATATGATATGGATATTGCATCGAAACGTTTTAGGTGAAAATATGGGGAAATTAAAATATTACTGAATGTGCGGCGCTTAATTATTGTAGAGCAACCACTGACTCTCTCGTGGATAAAGGAAGAATGCTGAATTTGAATTTAGTAACTGTTGACTCAATTCGATTTTTCCAAAAAGTGTAATGCCGGAATGCCATCTTTTTTTTTTTAATTTAGTTTTTCCTATTTTAAATAGCCAGTTCCCAGTTGTCTATGCACGATAGTGTTGTACTCGATAGTGACCAATCTCTCATGTATATAATGAAAACTTTAAGTGTACATCAAAGTGGTTTTATTTAATAATAAAGTTCGAAATGTGAACCTGTGTAAAATATGACATAAATGAGGATATTATTATCCCAGCTAAGTTAAAAAAATTAATTATAAAAGTGATACATTAATTAAATTAAAAAAAATCAAATTTTCAACATCCCAATGTGCCATCTATATTTATACCCCCCTTTTTATCTCAGTACGTGTGGAGACGGTAAGGAAGACTGTTGCCAAAATGTCCTCTCCTTCAATTAGGATGTTATACAATAGCCAGTTCCCAGGATGTCGTAGGCACGATAGTGTTGTACCTCGATAGTGATCAATCTCTCACGTATAATGAAAACATTTAAGTGTACATCAAAGTGGTTTTATTTAATAATAAAGTTCGAAATGTGAACCTGTGTAAAATACAACATAAATGAGGGTATTATTATCTCAGGTAAGTTAAAAAAATTAATTTTAAAAATGATACATTAATTAAATTAGAAAAAAATCAAATTTTCAACATCCCAGTGTGTCATCTATATTTATACTCCCTTTTTTATCTCAGTACGGGGGGAGACGGTATGGAAGACTGTTGCCAAAATGTCCTCTCTTTCAATTTGGATGTTTAATAGTCCAGTTCCCAGGATGTTGTAAGCACGATAGTGTTGTACCTCGATAGTGATACAATCTCATGATATATGAAAACATTTAAGTAATTACATCAAAGTGGTTTTATTTAATAATAAAGTTCGAAATGTGAATCTGTGTAAAATACAACATAAATGAGGATATTATTATCTCAGGTAAGTTACGTGAGTCCTCTTAATTAATAACAATAACGTTTTACTATAGTAATTCCACTTTTTGCAATATAAATACATTATCGGGAACGTGAATACGTCTAAATTAATCGGTTTATGGCCGTCTGAAGGCGCCCACGAGCCAAACTCTCGATCCTGCTTCTTGCATAGATGACGATATCATCCGCACGTAAATAGCTAGGAAGATCTGCTGGAAACAAGAGGAAGAAACAAGGTCCCAATAACGACCGCTTGCGGTACTCCGGCGAGGATATCGCGAGAACGGAAACTTTTGCATCTTGGATATGGTGGACAATGGTGCAACAGCAATATAAGTGAACTTAGCAAGATACAGAGTCTTGTGGGCTTTGGGAATCCAATAGCAATAAGGATTACTCTTACAAGGTCAAACATTATTTCAAATTCTAACCTAAAAAACGTAAAATAAATTATTATAATATTTAATATGTATCTATCATACTTTTACGTATGCCTCCAAGACACCAAATCCCTAACAGCCAGAAATATTACATAGATATTTTTAAAAATATATTTTATAAATATTTTTCGTGAGAGTTTTTGAATATATTTTTCATATTTTTTTTTTCTAAATGTAGATAAAATATTCAATTAAAAATATTCACTATTTAAATTTGTCAAAATGAACTAAAATAGTTCTGGATGATTTAGAATGATATAACGTGTTGATAACCGAAAAAGTGAAACATACATAGAGTTGTCTAAAAGGCAAGAACTGGTTTTTCACACTCACCATACAAGTTAATAATCAATAATTCTGGCATCGCTTTAAGACACTGAAGGTTTATCAATTAATCACTATTTTTTATTGAAGTGTCTTAAATAAAAAACAAACGTTTTATTATCGTTTTATTTGAATAAGCCAATAAAAATGAAAATACTCATTTTTAAGTCTAGCTTGGCTGGTGCCAGGTAACAACCCATGGCTTTTTCTTATCTTCGGTGTGGCGCTCTCATGGGCTTCCTTGTGCCTCTAAAACAATGCAATTGTATTAGATCATACACGATGAATAAACATCGTAACAACATTATCAACACCTACTAATACATTTGGAGCATTTAGATATATTGGAGTGGTAGCTACATTCTAATACTTACGATACTTATTTTTACTTTATTTCATAATATTTGAAAACAGTCAACGTACAAACACTAAAACAACACAACGTATTCTAACCTCTATTTGAGGTTATGAAGCTTATCTACCGAGATGAATCTCTTAAGCAAATCAACTAGCAATTTATCTGGTAGATGCAGTACATATATGATGCATAAATTCCTACAATTATATTATTAAACGATTTCTGTACATAGCATATTGAGCATTCCAATTATCTTATAAATGCTTATACACTCAGTACACCCAAAACACTAAAACACAACCCCGCAACAATTAATTACACAGTAAATCCTAATCTGCCCAATCGATAACTATTATAAAATATAAACATGAACGGACAAACGAAATGAAAACGTTGATGGTCACGACCTCCCGCCAGTATGCTTGCAGTGTAGCTAATCTCATAACGCATAACAATAACTAAATCATATACACCGCACCTAAATGAATAGAGGTGTTTGTGTTGACGTTCGCAACTTAAAAATATAACAAAATAATATAATACAAAACACAGATTATTAATGAAGAGTACATGCGCTCAACTTAGATACTAATTAAATCATATTAGATATATATTAATCTAATTTAATCTTTAAAACTATTATTTTAAATAGATACATACCTACTTAATATGTATGCATATTTTACCATGTTATATATTCGTCCTACGCAAAAATGTACAAAAAGAAAAAAGTCAATCTTTTTTTTTTATATGAAAAAAATACAGAAACAAAGCAATAATACCTCACAAGTATGAAAAAATATGAGAAACATTTGCAATAAATATTATTAGCCTACCACTAACATATATATTTTTTAAATGTTTTCCCTAATATATTTATAGCATATTATATTAATATAACTAATATTCAAGAAAGATTTAATAATTGTTTAAATAATTTATAAAATATGAAATAAATATAATTGGTCAGCTGGGGATGTAAAGGAATGCAGGCTTTTTCCTTGTCGTGATATACATTGGAGCATTCAAAAAGAAATACAAAATTACATTCGTACCTCCTCATAATGCGTATTGATAAAATAAATTAGTAAATTAACTTTCTCTCCAGTTACGACGTTTAGAAGAATGGTTGACTGTGCAGTGACCACGCCCGTCTTTGACTCGGCAAGATAAATAGTACTGTTAGTTTTGTTCGTTACGTGTGCTTCGGCTCGAGTGACTCGAAAGACGAACTTTGTTATATGTGTTGTACTATCCAACCACTTATCTTTCATAATAGGCATACCACACGTAATGCTCCTTCTGCTAGAGCAGTTCGCGAAGAGAAAAGGTCGCCATAAATATGTGTACTAACCTAGGAGATGTGATTTTTATATCGTATGTTGTTATTAGTACATAATAATAACTGTATATAATAACAAGAACGAGATGTGCTTCTTACATAATGGAAGCAATTAAAATCACTTTTAGATAAGAAGTAATTTGGGTCATCAAACACTTTTATATATATATGCAGGTAAGTATAAGAAGAGATTTACGCGAAACCACAGATAACTAACTATTAGGTATATAATAAGAAATTGCTCATTTGAGATTAAAGATATTTTGAAAAGTGGGAAGCTCATCATTAATACATATAATATATAAATTAAAGCAAAGAGAATGTTATAAACATTTTTGTTTAATAAAATTTACTTACAGAGTCTAGAATTCGAAATATCTTTCACGAACAATCGCACACCGTCTATACTGTGTGTGTGAGTATTAGTAAGGCGTGCCAAATGACTCCGTGTTTCAATAAAGCTGTTATTCCTATATTATTTAAATATTCCGCAAGGTCGTATACTTGATACCTTCTCTTTGGTAATAGCGCAGCTATTGCTCGGAGATAAGGCAAAACGGAGTTTTTTTTTTTTAATTATAAATGAGGGATAATTTACTGTTCTGTGAAGATTGTGAAAGAATCTATAGTCTAGTTTTATCTTTTGAATGGAAGTGTGGAAGTACAGCGTTGTCAAATCTATTTAGTTACTTACTAATTTTTCATGTATCGTTTGTTTGGATAATTTAGGGAGTTAATTAGGTTTATTCCGGCAAATCATAATTGCTTAATTTTACAAATTTCCTGTGTGTATTTGTGGTATTTATATTCAATTATATTCTAGCCATAGTTAACGTTCATTACTATAAAATTCTTATTTTATGTTATTTGATATCTATGAGTCATTGGTAGTGCGTGTAACATAGAAAAATCATACTTACCAGTTGGACTATTAATTCTTATAACACCGGTACCTATAATACCTATAATAAGATCATAAGAATTAATATAGTGTTCCACGAGGATCGGTTTTGGGACCTTTACTGTATTCATTACTTTTAAACAACGTAGTTGATTGTGTCAATGATGTCGATGTAGTGCGCTGTGCATATGACGTTACTGTTATTGTTTCAGACAAGAAAAATGATGTTGGAACTACAGCAAATTTGATTTTAGACAAACTATTCAATTGGTTTTGCGCTAATAAACTATCATCAAATTTCCCTAACAGCCAGAAATATTACATAGATATTTTTAAAAATATATTTTATAAATATTTTTCGTGAGAGGTTTTTGAATATATTTTTCATATTTTTTTCTAAATATAGATAAAATATTCAATTAAAATATTTATTCAATATTTTAAAATTAATGTAAGCGCTACATTTTTTCTAAAATATTTGTAAAATATTTATATGAAAATTGAGATCTTTTATGCAATCTATTTAATTTGTCAAAATGAACTAAAATTGTTCTTGGTTATTTAGAACGTATAACGTCGATAACGAAAAGTTGAAACATACATAGAGTTGTCTAAAAGGCAAGAACTTATTTTTTCACACTCACCATACAAGTCAATAATCAATAGTTCTGGCATCTTTTAAGGCATACTGAAGGTTTATCAAATTAATCACTATTTTTTAATTGAAGTGTTCTAAATAAAAAACAAACGTATTTATTATCATTTTATTTGAATAAGCCAATAAAATGAAAATACTCATTTTAAGTCTAGCCTTGGTGGTGTCAGGTACAACCCTATGGTTTTTTCATATCTTCGGTAGTGGCGCTCTCATGGCGTTTCCTTTGTGGCCTCTAAAACAATGCCAATTGTATTAGATCATACCATGAATAAAACATCGACAATATTATCAACACCTACTAATACATTTGGAGCAAATACAATAATTGGATGGTAGCTACATTCTAAATACTTACGATACTTATTTTACTTTATTTCATAATATTTGAAAACATTCTACGCACAAACAATAAAACAACACAACGTATTCTAACCTCTATTTGAGGTTATGACGCTTATCTACCGAGATGAATCTCTTAAGCAAATCAACAAGCAATTATATTATTAAACGATTTCTGTACATAGCGATATTGAGCATTCCAATTATCTTATAAATGCCATGACATGTCCAAAGTTTTGCTTACCTCGTAGTCACCACAAAAACTAAAACACACCCCGCAACAATTAATTACACAGTTAACCCTAATCTGCCCTAATCGTATACTATTATAAACTATAACATGTAACGGACAAACGAACGAAAACGTTGATGATACGCACTTGCGCGTATGCATTCTATGTACCTAATCCATGGACGCATAAACAATACTAAATCATATAACACCGGCACCGTAATGAATAGAGGTGTTGTGTTGACGTTCGCAACTTACAAATATTACAAATAATATAATACAAAACGCAGATATATTAATAGAAAAGTTACAGCGCTCAACTTAGATACTAATTAAATCATATTAGATATATATTATCTAATTTAATCTTTAAACTATCATTTTAAATAGGTACATACCTACTTAATATGTATGCATATTTTACCCATTTTATATTATTCGTCCTATGCACCAAATGTACAAAAGCAGAAATTCAATCTTTTTTTATATGAAATAAATATTTACAGAAATACAAAGCAAAATATTCTTTGCAGAGTTATGAAAAATGTATTGAGAAAACATTTGCAATAAAATATTATTAATGCTACATAACATATATATTTTTTAAATGTTTTGCTAATATATTTTCTATAATATATTTTATGCATATTATATTAATATAACTAATATTCAAGAAAGATTTAATATTTTTTAAATATTTATAAAATATGAAATAAATATAGTTGGTCACTGGTGCAGTCACATTCCCCCCATCTTGATTCTACTGTTCCATCTTTGAATTTATCACAGTTCAGTTTTATCACAGTGTTGATTTATAAAATTACTTCAAATGTGTATATAGACAATACATTTGAAATAATTTTACCCCATCTTTTTAGGGTGTTTTATTAAAATTTGTCTATTGTTGTGTGAATTCAGTTACATTAGTTGATCCTCATATAGTTTCCTGTACATATGAAGCAAGTTTATCTTGTGTGTACTAATTTATAATACTAAACACCTACTCAATTTTGACGATTCAAATATTAAAACAAATGATTGTAAGTACATTACACTAGTAAGCCCTCCTCTGACCAAACAAGTCTTCATGGCTCATTTCACAACCGATATTCCTGACAGATAACTCTCGCAAGCAAAAAAAAAAGAGCAGAATACATTATCCACAAAATCAATTTCGACGTGAGCTTAAACAATAATTAAATTTCGATACACAAAAAATACACACTTATTAAGCAAGTCTATCGACATCACCACTTGTAGGATTTAAACCACCTTCTACACATACATAACCTTAAACGGTAGCAGAGTCTTGCCAAGTAGAAAATGTTAATTAGTGAAAATCGAGTGCATTCCGCTAGACAGGATTGATTACGTTTCCGTTGCACGGGAGTTCTAAATAATGGATTCGTAGCTCTCCGTAGGAGATTACAGGATAAATAATGTGCGGCTTGAAGTACGACCACAAGTAGTACCATTCGAAATCCTAGTTCGAGTTTCTAAATCGCATCTAATGATTGAATATTTCCTGCATCTAATACCACCATTAGGACACTTGCGCGTTCTGAACAAACTATTTAGAGTAAAAGGGATCTAACTCGTTGTTGCATGCATTGTATTATTAGCTGCTAAGGAAAATGGATGCCGTGAAATTAGATCAGCGAATTTACTGTTTCATTAGAATCGATTTCGAATATTGAAGATCCTATATCCGAATATAATTGATGTCTATACGAATATTTAATGATCCTTCTTCTGTATGAGTAATGGATCTTCCATATAATCTAATTTAAGAGATTTCTTTTAATTAAGTGTGTTAGACAGGTGGTTGAGGTTTGTCAAAAAGTAAAAGTGATAAATTGATGCAGTAATAAGTTTCGATATGAAGCTTTCCATGTATTTTTAAATATAGATGATTGTGGTGAATGTTTAATACAAATTACTTTTCGGATAATAGAAATAATTTAACAGAATTCAGATATTAGAAATGTAATAATGGAGGTAATTGTAGAAACAAAATAATCCTTTTCCGAACAACGAGGTACTGCCAACCCATCCACTTTGTTTCTATCAAAGAATTGGTGAAAGTTGTATTGTAAAAATAAATAATAACAAGAAAGAAATAACTTGAGTTATAGTCAATCATATTCTAGATGTTTTAAATGTATTGGCAGACTGTTGTATAACTTTGTCCCTCAGTAGTTTATCGATCTTTGGGTACAAGCGAATTTGTGATAAGATGGCCTTATGTCATTTCTTTGTCTAGTAAGATGGTTGTGGCAGTAACCAATTCTGTACCATTGTGAATATATGATACTGCTTATAGAATATACACAGACGGGAAGATAAGTATGTCCTGTTGTGTAAAATACGATCTGCAACTCTTACTGTAATTGAGGTTGCACAAAATTCTAATTGCCTTCTTTTGGAGCGTAAATACTCTATCCGCTTCTGTCATACAAGTTCCCCAGACAAGTAGACCATATGATAAAAGAGAATGAAAATAAGAAAAATCGACTGTCTTTGCAGCCACATGAGTCGTCGTGTGCTTCACTCTTTCAATGGCATATAAGGCTGCTGAGAATCTGCTGCAGAGCTTATCCACACTATCAATAGTGATGCTCAGAAATTTCACGTTTGAGGATCCGACACTACGAGTTTCAAAAGTAACGGACTTGGTTTTGTCTTGGTTTATCTGCTGTAAACCAATTCTCTGCATTTCTGATAGTCTTCTCGGATTTTTCACGAAGAATGAAGACCGTGAGCATCTTCTGCTTGTACCAATAACGATGTATCGTCTGCATAAAGATAAATCTGGAGGACATCAATATTGCAAGGTATGTCGTTTATGTAAATTATAAAAAGCAGAGGTCCGAGGGATCGATCCCTGAGGTACACCATACTCAACGCATCCAAGGTGAGAGCGTGAGTTATTTCAGTGTGTAAGCTGGCGTCTTCCAGACAGGTAAGATTTGACCAACTCAAGAGAGGTTCCACGTACACCATAATACTGGAGCTTTTCCAGTAGGATACAGTGATCGACCGAGTCGAAGGCTTTTGTTCAATCAAGAAGCGTCATTTCCGCCCAGGTATCTGAATCAAGGGCACTTAATATGCTAAACCATTTGTGAGACCCTAGTATACGAGAAAAGCGACAACAGTTGTAGTACAGTTAACTGTACTACCAGTTAACTACAGTAGCAGTTAACTGTACTACAATTGTTGGGTTTTGACAACAATTTTTTTCCGTGTAACTGTTGAACATCCTTTTCTGTATCCATGCTGATTGGAGGAGAAGTATTTGTTGTGTTCGATGTAGTTGGTCAGCCTAGATGCAATTGTTTGTTCAAAAACTTTGGACATAGCTGATAACGTTACGTTTATTATTGAGGGAGTTCCTATAATTATATGTAGTATGCGTTTTTGCATAGATGTTTCTCAAACAAAATCGATATAAAAACTAGGAAAACTGATCAGGAAAACTTACATTATGTGGGGTTGTCACACAAAATAACCATTATTATTTGGAATAAAATTGTCTCCATCTGGACTTGACGAAAACAATATTTCTATGTAGTTGAAATTATTTTCTTTACTTAAATGGATGCGATGTTCGTATATTCGTTATTTCTAAAAGATTCTTTATATTTATATGTTTTATAAATATTTGCAAAACCCTTAGCATGAGCACAAATACATTGCTCAAAGTATAGCAAAATAAGAATTATCGTAACATTGTTCTCTTAGGACCACAAAGAAAATTGCGTGAAATGTAACTGTTCAAAAATGACTTTGTGGTATCGATTGCATAATATATCTGAAGTTATATTTTTGAATGGCTATATATTAAAATATTCAATATAAACGTGGATTCTTTATTGTAACTAACATAGGTGATGGTATAAGTTTTCCAACATTTGCACAAATAAAGCGTATATTTAATCAGAGATCAAAAAAATATTTTGAGTGTAAATCTTGGGAAACTATAATATATTCCGAATACTTTCAAGCCTTCAAGGTAACTGAAAATTCTTCCGATGAGTTTGTATTATGTTTTGATAATTTATATCATGTACAACCGTATGAATATCACAGCCCTTTTAATAATCAAAATAATTTTTTCATAATAACTAAGTATGAACTTGTTTAAATTTGTATCGCTTTTTAAGTATTGAAATATATGTTTATGTTTTTAGTATAACTTTGTTTTTATACTCTACTTTACCTTTTCTATTTTAAACATTCAAAATTTTCAACAATAATAACTAGTAATAGGTTCTAAGGGATTACGTTTTATTATTATTAGGTGTTTTTGCGTGGGCATTTCTCAACCAAAATCGATATAAAAATCGAATTATACTGTCTTTGCAGGCAACAAGCGGGTACTCATTAAACTCACAAAGATTTTTTTGTGCATCTTACAAAATTTGTAACTCAAAAATCATTTCATATTCTCCAATCCGGATACTATCTAGGTTGTCTGTACGTATGACTATTTTGTTTTGTTCTAACAAGCTGATAGAAATCGCGTACTTTGTTTCATCCGTCGTAAGTTTTTTTTTTTCTATTGACAAGTCCTAATTTTGTTCGTAAAAACAATGATGGATAGCTTGCTATACAATTTTCAATTTCACAAATTGTCTGTTACGTAATGTTATTATTATTAACTTTGTTTGCTTCTTAAAACATTATCGCCATGAAGTTAATTTTTTTTTATATAATCTTTAGTTTTGCTTAAGTGGCTCGAAGGAGAGCTGTCTTATATGCTCTTTCTTATTAATGTTTTTAGCATCCACATTAAGATTTTTATTTATTACACGACAATGTCAAAAGTTTATTCCACTTTCCTCTTATTTTTATATGCTCATAAAGTGCTAAATTTGAGAAAAATAAAGAAAAAAAAAAACATATTTTATTAATTTTCTCATTCATACACCTTACCTTAAATTCTTTAAGTATGTCATGAAGTAACTGTAAGTCGACTGACTAAGCGTGCAATTGTATAGCGGAAAAGGTGGAACAAATTACTATAGAGAGCTCAAATTACCACTGAATTATGACTCCCATTTCCTTAACATTGCGTTTGAACAATTAATATTGTTTAAATTTAAATAAGATTTGTTTATTTTGTGCCATGAATAAATTGAATGCTTTAAGACAAATCTATCTGTCAGTTTAATACGATTTTGTGGCGGTAGATGGCGTTTTTTGCTTGCGGTAAAGCATCAGATCTCCACATAAGCAATCGAGTTCAAGTAATTGGATTGCATAAGTATTGAAGTAAGCAAAAAATAAATAAAAAAAAAGATTAGAGGTTGATTAATATTGGTAGTTGTTCCAATGCCCCTGAAATAGATTGACCAGCTGGAAATATAGAAAATAAAACTAATCCTTCTAAAACAAATCGATCTGGTTCACTGTTAAAATGCAATGTTTCTATTAAAATGAAGCATTACTCTCAGATCTTTAAGGAAATAAATCCCAGAAGTAGTCGAGTCAATTTTCGCGTGAGAAGTTGCTCCATTGTAATGTTTAACATTCATATAGAATAAATTGTTTAATTTGCCAATCACATTTAGAATTATAATTGAGAATTTAAATGTAATCTTTTCAATTTATTTTAATTTTTGAAGTTTTCATATGAACACTTGTAGAATTTAAGTAAACAATTCAGTCTTGGAGTTCAATAATTTAATTTTTCTATTTTGCGTTCATAAAAACGCAATTGTAACACGCTTTTGCGTATCGAAAAGTGCTTCATTGTGATACGCCTTTTTTCATTTCTATAGGTTGGCTGTATTGAATACATTATGACAGAAAGCAAAATTGGCGTTTAATGCATGTAAATTGTAAATACTTTAATCAAAAATTCTATACAAATTTAGTTTACATTGTTATTGTTATGAAACGTGGAATTACTGTATACATTTACACTGACGGAACAAGTATCTTGAGCATGTATTGTTATGCCAGGCAAATTCTTCGTAACAAAGTTTTGCTGAGCTATGTTATTGGCTTTAATAGTAGACCCTTGTGATTGAGAATCATTCGATGATCTAACTCTAGAATGACCAGATGTACTTGGCCCTGATAAGTTGTGCGCTACAGCCACTTTTCTTTTCATAGATGTTTCGATGTAACCCTCAGCTACCGCAAATACTTCCATCCACCATGACGTTTTATAGTCAGCAAATCACTGCCTGCGTCTGCTAAGTGTGTAGCACTAGAACGTCTGAAGCAATGTCCAGTATAAAGTTCTGAATTGGGCAATTTTAGAAAATCAGCTATTAATTTAAGCATTTTGCCAATCGTATTAATTCCAATCGGGCACGATATACAATAACCATTGCGATATGTAAGGAAGAATCTTGAATGATTAATATTTTTTGGTCGCAGGGCGACATATTTTTTAATTAAAGTAATCCATCTTTCATCCGTAATTGCAAAAACTTCTTACGATATTATTTTTTGTTTTAGGTACTGTCACCAAAATAATATCACTCTTAAATCTAAATCATGTATGGACATATTTGTTAATTCATCTCGTCTACAGGCACCTGTGTAACCCATTATTAAAACGATCTAAATTAAATCCATTACATAAAAATTACATTTTGCAAATAATTATCGTACTTTATTGCTAAATACAATGCGTCAGAACTTCTTCTATAAATTTATTAATATCTTCAATGCATAAAATTTAGATTTCATTGCATCGTATCCTCAGAGATCTTTTAAATAGGCTTGTAATTTAATATGTTTAGCTATTTAAATAGCCGAATTTGAATTTTGAATTCGTCAAATGTCAATCGTATGTCAATGTGACCAACTTCATATAAAAATAAAACTCAACATTTTTAATGAGATTTTTATTAAGTATTTATTATCAATTTATAATGCAAAATAGAAAAAATAGTATAAAGGACTCGTTTCATAAGGCTTTTTGTCGCACTCGTTCATTAGAAAACTCGCCTGCGGCTCGTTTTCTAAACTTGAACTCGTGCGACAAAATCATGCCTTATGAAACTCGTACTTTAATATACTATTATTGCATTATCAGTTCAAGTTACTACAATAAATGAAGAGAGATCTTAATTAGAAGTATTTACCGTTTCAAAAGGTGAATCATCATTCTTAACAGACCTTTTAACGTGCCTTAACCACAACAATCATTCCATCTTCAGTCATCTCTAATACCACATCGAGGTGTAACGCAATGATGTCAGTATGTAACTGACACAATGATATGACATTCATTTAATCGGCTTTTATGTTGGTATTTAACCCATTTCATATTGACATTCTTTCATCTTATACGTTAATGCACACAAAACGCCATATTTTCAACATCATCATCATGAACCGAACACAATAAATCTAATAATAGTCACAATCATCATTTTGCGTAGGAACAGAAATAAACAGTAATGCAGGTCAATATCAAATAATATTAAAAGCGAACTCGGATTTCCATTTACCTACAGCAATTATGCCCCGTGATGAGTAACAACGCGTTAGTAATATTAATGACACTTTAAAAGGCCGATTCCCTTCAACTTAGAAACATACGCTGCGCTTATCTCTTTTTATTATCCCCGTATTTACGTCGTGCGCTCGTGTGAAGGTGCTATACTCGCGTATGTACATTTTCATTCATTACCTTCGAAGAATTTTAATGAGATTTGCCATTAACTAATAATAGCGAATCCGAGAGGATACTCTCTGACATTTGAACCGAGTCGTCGCGCGTGACTAAGACATACGAAAGGTATTTTAAACGATAGGTGTGGTCGAGTGGAGGTAATTTCAGCTATTGCGCTTTTGTTTCGGAATAATTTTGATCTAAATTAGTTTTAGCAGCGTTTTTTGGAATCTACGAAGCGAGAGCTTTAATTTGATACCCCACATGGGCATGTTTCTATGAAATTTTCGTTTTTATCTCAAAATTTTTGAGATAAAATTTATTATATTTTATTAAAATTTAGATCAAAATTGACTAAATTAACACACAAATCAATTTTCTAACTAAATGCAACGTAAATATTAGATTATTATCTTAATAAATCGTTTTTTTTAAGATATATATCTCAAAACAAAAATTCTCAAAAGTATATCATGTCGCATATCAAATTAAAGCTCTCGGCGCGCTTATTCCGAATAATGCATTATTAATCGTCTCGCCTCAACGTAATAGGAAATACGATTGACGCATTCGGCTTCATTTTCTATGCATCTCGTGACATTTAGACGCTGTTCGGCTCGCGAGGCGACTATGATGAGTCACTCACGCGCGCAGGTCAATCGCGTACTAGATCAGAAGCAAGTAGCCGGGTAAAAAAATCAGGTCACCTCGTCGAGGCGCGGCCACACCTAAGTAATTACATATCCTCGGTTCTCGCCTGCCGTATAGTCGACCCGTCGTCGTGTTGGGTAACCAAAGCCGTACGTCTCTTCGCCTGTAACGGGCTAGTCGAACGGGTAAGTGACTGACTGCCGGCGCCTATTGCTAAAAATTAAGCGATCTCTCGTGCGATGGTGACGCCGCGCCGCCGTGGCAGACAATGGGCTGGGCTAAACTGCCTGCGAGTGCGCTGGTGACTTTAACAACTTCCACTATGGGCGAGTAACGAACACGGGTTCTCTTCGTTACATTATGCGCAATTCTAGGAGATATTTACAATTGCCCAGAGAGGGGTTTGGTCAGAGTTTAAAGGTTAAATTCTTGGCATTCGTTCGATTGATGCGATTACGTTATACTTGCATATGTTCGTTGTTCCCTATACGTCGATTAAACGAGGATATCGTGATGTAATCGATACGAAAATCAGATTCACTACGGTGCTGTATATTATTCTGTTATCCTTTATCATAATTAGGTATCACATGTTACTGTGAGATTGGTGACGTCAAGCTGTTTAGATTGATGTGCCATACTACTATATTTGGCTGAGATCCATTTTTTTCTTTCAAAAATATCTCGATTTTTTTGAGATAATTTTTCATTCCTTTCTTTTTAATTAAAATTAACCGCATATGGATATCTTTTACATTTAAAAAACGTTTACTTAAGTGATTTGATTATACAACAATATAATTAAGCGAATTTAATGTCAGAGAAGATATATATCTCAAATTAAGAACTTCTCAGAAACATATATCGCACATTAAATAAAAGCTCTCAATAAAAAGTCAATTTTTGAACAAAAAAAATATGCATATGATTATATTAAACAAATTTTTAAAGATACATATCTCATTTTTAAATATTTTTGAAATTAAATTACTGAGCGAATAAAAATCAACTTTGTGATTGGAAAAATATCTCTATATTAACAAATTAGTGGAAACTCATTTTTTAAGATATATATCTCAATTTTGTATCTTTTTTTGGAAATATATCATTCACGTATTAAATTAAAGCTCTCAATGAGTAGAATTCAATGCAACAATGCAATTTACAGACTCACTTATTTATAAATACAATTGTCAAATCTTATTTTTTTAAAGATATATATTTTTAAGCTTATTCGAGAATATATCAAATCGCACATTCAATTAAAAGCTTAATTGGATAGAATTTTATTCCACCTATAAAAGTGTAATTTTTAGAACTAAATTACTCAAAACGTATTTTTTAGAGATATCTCGCGCCGCAGTTGTACAATCAGATTCCATATAATTTAAGACACATTAACAATAAGTATAGATTTAAGACAAGATTAAGAGAGTGGATGTCCAATCAAAATAGATTGGACATACATCGATTACTTACCGCGACAACAATAACCCTCAAGCATTGTTTATTTTTTTCTTTATTTCGCGAACAAGGTTTTTAACCTTCTGCGAATTTTCATATTTATTCGATTGTTTTGAAGGGAAATGTAAATCGTTGTAATTGTTCTGAATAAATATTATTATTATTATTATTATTATTATTATTATTATTATATATCTCAAATTTAAATCATTTCTCAAGTACGTCATGTCGCGTGTCAAATTAAAGCTCACTCCGAATGGGATTATTTTTTGCTATTAAAAATTATATTTACGCAATTACATTTCTGAAGAACTCGTTTTTTTTTTTTTGGAGATATATATTTCAATTTTAAATCGTCTCGCAAATAAATCATTTCGTGTGACAAATTATTGTTCATAGATAGTGGGAGTCATGTTTACTATTAAACATCATATTTATTCGACACTACCTGTAATATTTCATTAAAAAGAGATACGAATCTGAATTTTAAACGATAGAATTCAATAATTGGATTAAAAATTATATATATTTGATTAATTTTTTTCTGAGATATGTATCTCAATTTCAAAATGTTTCGCAAATATATCATGTCAAATGGCACATTAATGTTCACAGCGAATGGGGGTCATGTTTGCTATTAAAAATTATATTTATTCGTTACTACCTGTCATACTTCATTTAAAACAAGATATGTATCTCAATTTTAAACGATCGTTAACAAATCATGCGTGTAAAAGACTGAAACTCCTAGCGAGCAGAATTCAACATTCAGGTTAAAAATTATATTTATCTGATTAAATTTCTAAGAACTCGTTTCTTCTTGAGATAAATATATATCTCAATTTTAAATAGTTCCGCAATTACATCACGTCGCATAGCAAATTAATGTTCACGACCAATGGGACTCACGTTTGCTATTAAAAATTATATTTATTCGATGCTACGAAATGACAGATTTTATTTAAAAAAGATATGTATCTCAATTTTATACCGATCGTTAATAAATCATTCGCTTAAAAAAAAACTGAAAATCCCAGCGAATAGATTTAAATGTTTATATATTTCTGTAATTAAATTTCTAAGAATTCATTTTTTTTTATTCGCAAATATATCTCAATTTTAAATCGTCTCACAAATACATCATGTCGTATGGCAAATTAATGTCCACATCCAATAACACTCATGTTTGTTGTATTAAAAATTATATTTATTCAACGCTACGAAATATGAGAGATTTCATTCAAAAAAGATATGTATCTCAATTTTAAACGATCGTTGATAAATCATCACGTAAGAAACTGAAACTCCCAGCGAGTTGAATTCAACATTCGGGTTAAAATCTATATGTACGTGTTTAAATTTCTAAGAACTCGCTTTTTCTTTTGGAGATATATATCTTGAATTTAAATCGTCCCGCAAATACATTATGTCTCACAGCAAATTAATGTTTATAGGGAATGGGATTCATGTTTACTATTAAAAGGTATATTTATTCGATATTGCCTATTATATTTCTTTTAAAAAAAAGATATGTATCTCAATTTTTAAAGATCGTTAATAAATTATTCGCATATCAAACTGAAACTGTGAGCAAGTAGAATTCAATACACATTAGAATTTATGTGACTAAATTTCGTAGAATTCATCTTTTTTTAAGATATATACCTCAATTTTTCAAATTTTCGTTAATACGTCATGTTGTATATCAAATTAAAGGTCTTAGTGAGTATAATTCATTTTTACTATCAAAAATTATATTTTATACAATTTAATTTGTTGAAATTAGCTTAAGATATGTATATATCTCAATTTTTTTTTAAGTATATCATGCCGCATATCAAATTAAAGCTATCACCGCATAGAATGTAATTCCGCGACAAAAATTAGAGTTTTACGTCATTCGACAAACGAAAACAAACGCATTCAAAAAGAACAAGCTGAACAGAGAAGGAATGAACAGTTATAATAAACCAGTGCATACATTTCTATGAATTGATGAATACTAAATCATGGTAATACAGTCGACGCATATACTTACATTATTTCCTATATACACATTCATAACGCAAGCAGTGCGTTGTCGCATTCGCCAATCGCTTTAGCGAGAAATTTATGGCAACGGGTATGCAAAACAGTCGGGAAAGTTAATAAATTAACCCGACACGGTATTCGATTCATTCAATCTACGATACTATTTTGACTACTTGTGTAGCTACCGTCTTAGTATAGTATTAACATATTATTGCATAAGCGACGAATAGGGATTTTTTTTTATTATCGGTTATTACCGATATAGCATGAAAATAGCGTTGAATATACACACTCGGTATATATTTTTCGATTCCGAAAACGTAGCGCCTATAATCTAATAATGGTTGAATGATTTATTAAGGAGTGATTAACCTTTTGATCCTCTAATAACTTTCTTGTTCTTATAATTGCGAATACCCATCTTATTATGTAAAACATCGCCTATTAAATTTTCAAAAGGCATACGTTAGGCTAATTTGTTTAAATCCTGTGTGGGAGTGATCACTCCTTTTTCGCTTGTATCTATTATTTTTTTTTAGTCTTTAAACATCCACACATTTTACAATGCTTTTTAGATTATAGTTGTACAGTAGAGAACAGTTTAATCGACAGCATTATAGAATTTGATAGCTGTTGTTATCAATATGTTCAATCAGTAGTTTATCAATAGTTTTATTAGTCTCTTAGCTTATCACTTTGAAACATGCTTTCCTCTTAAAGAAATTTCAGAAAAAACTAAGTCACAATAAATACTTAGTAGCAACATCACAACTAAAAAATCAAATAAACTTATATAGTGATTTAACGAAGGTAGATTCGGAATATAAAAAAAACTCTATACATATACTAAAAAGTCTTATCTAGAAAACCTCAAATTAGATAGACAAGAACTTTATAATCGGCAAATTCATTCCTCAAAAAATAAAACAAAAACTGTCTGGAATATTATTAATACTGCTAAGGGCAACAAACCAAAAAAAAATATGACATTAAAGTATTTGAGAATACCATTAGATTGGACGATGAATCGGTAGCAGAAAGTTTTAACGAAGACTTTCTTTCACTTCCGCAAGTTGCTGCTGTACCTCCGACATCCTTAAACTTTCAAATATCAAATATCCCCTTAAATGAAAAATCTTTGTTTGTCACTATGTTGACAAATTAAAACATTTCAACTCTAGCGAGATAGGTAATATTTCTAATGTTCTAATTAAAAAATGCAAACAATGTTTATATAAGCCTTTACTGTACATTACGAATCTTAATAATAATGTCACAAGGCAGATTCCCGGATCAATGTAAGTTTGCCATTGTGCAACCACTTTACATGAAAGGTGATCCAAATATATACACTAGTTACAGACCAATTAGGTTGCTGTCTAGGTTTTCAAAGATTTTCGAAATGGCAATGCAAAATGAATTAATGTTATTTCTTTCAAAAAACAAACTTTTATCTTCGGGTCAACATGGTTTTATAAAAACAAAGGGAACTCAAACGGGCCTATGTGACAACGCGGAGTGCCACAGGGGTCTATTCTTGGACCCATCTTGTACGTGATTTTTGCTAACGATCTAATCGCTTTTCTGAAATCTCAAGTGGTAAATATGGATGTCGTCTGTTACGCAGACGATACCAATATTTTGGTCTACGGCCACAGTATATAGAGTCAGTAAAGGTTTCAATTTCTGCAGTCTATGAATCTGTTAAGCAGTGGGTCAGAAATAATGATTTAATACGTAACGATAGTGAAACGTCTATCATTCCGTTTTCTTTAAATAATATTGAACCGATCTCTCTTGGTTTGCAGTTTCGAAGGAAATACGTTAGTATTTATATTTAGGTAGATAAGTATTCCCGATAAGCTAAGCTTAATACATTTTTCATTTTAAAATTGCTTCCAAATTAGTCTACATTGAATTTTCTGTATCGGTGTTACTTTAATTAGCTATAAACGGATTCAAAACCTTGGGGGAGGGGTGGGGGAAGATTGGCCCCACCACTCGATATTGTCACGAACCGTCACTGCTTAAATATACTCCATAATATATATCTGATGCAAAATTACAGTGGCATACAAATCTGCTTTACTGCTACATATCAGTGTGCATAAGGTCAACGTTTGCTTGCAAGGATATCGATTTTACTGCCCTTTACTGTACCTACGTTAAGTAAATATTGCATTATTTTCTATATAAACACGATGTCCTACTTAAAATAACATAGAATAGCTTTAACCTAACATTTATTCAACTTTTTGATTATCAAATTACCATTCATAATTTTAGATTTTATCATTAATCACATGTTTATGTTTTTTTCTAATCTCCCACTTCATATATTTATCCCTCCTACAATTCGCAATGTTCATGCACCTAAGATAGATACAATAATACAAACGATTCCACGATGGTTAACATCAAACACGCCTGATAAAACTTTGTGAAAGGCGAATTGAATTAACAGATTCGCGGTGCGAATCAATTCGCAATTAAACGAAATTATGCACAATTACGCTGTACGCGCTAATAAAAGATATCTATATCTGACTGCAAAACACGAACGACAGTTTTAATACGCCTGAATGAAATACTCCAGGTAACGACATCAATTTAAAAGCATTCACCTACGATGCACCATTAAAAACACGCGAATTGACGCTGTTTTCACACATGCCTGGTTTATATTACCTATAAACGATTACTTGCAGATTTTATGCTCTTTTGTGTTTATTAATGCGGCACGTGATACTAATAGTATTGTCTGCGCAGTTATGCTAAATGGATAATTAATGGTTTTTGTAATGCATATATAGGCTTTGGCACAGTCACAGTCTTAATAACTTCTTACCACCCATAAGTGGATTTTATGGCTATTTAAGAGTTATCCATTCTTGTTAATAAATAGAGAATATGTACACACTGAAAACATTTTTGGCACGAATTTTGGGGCAATTTTTTGGCCCTAAAACCGTACAGGTATTTTACTTTTAGAAGAAATACTTCTAACAATAGATAATTTTTCCAATGTTTTTTAATGTAGCCTCCTAGAAACTCAGAATGAAACCAAATCTGGGTAA